>JARVJO010030673.1:0-11695 GCA_031762555.1 Cynodonichthys magdalenae | reverse complement strand
GTTCCGCCTGCGGAGTGGCAGGCAGCGTTTGATGCAGGGCCGTAACTACGTTTTTTAGGGGCCTCAGATAATATTTAACTACAATTAATGACATGATCGAAAGATTATCTATACATTTTTTTTATTCAAGCTAAGTTTTGCTGAAGAATTAAAATACAGAACTTCGTCTTACAGAGAATGTCTTTATTGATGTACTTTACTATTTAAAGCACAAGGCCTTTTTAACAACAAAAATACCAACTTTTACTATATAGAACTATTTTCTTTTTTCATCATTTACAGTCTAACTGTTAAATTAGAACTCATTGTTGCACGGGTGCCTAAAAAAACCTGCCAAAATGTGTTTTAACACTGCTTTACAACTGCAAACAGGAGGAAGCGTCCTGTCAGCAGCAGGAGTCAACCTACTGAGTCAAAAATATCTTAAAATCTGAGATTCACCGTTGACTCGGTCTATGTTTTATTGTAATACATTTTTTTCCCACCCCACTCTCTAGGCTGTACAGCATGTACAGTTGTAGTCGGTGGCACCCGACAGATGGCTTGTGTCAGGCCCGGGGAGCAGAGAGTTAACCCAATCCTCCACTTGCCCTCCCTCCATCCCTCTCTTCTTTTTTAAATGTCTCCCATATAAACAGATTTTGTTGCTGCTTAAAGTGGGCTCAAAATTAAAGCGTATCGTTTTACACACATATTGCATGCATATTACGGAGCCCCAGCTGGTGGCAGGCTGCTCTTAAGAGCCATATGATTAAGTTAGAGGTTGGGGTATCCGATAAGATTTGAGCTCTCTGCCTCTCTCTCCCTCTCTTTCTCTCTCTCTATCTCGCTGCCTATTTTACTGCAAACTTATTAAATGGAGGAAGCGACATTATTATTATTATTTTTTTTCCTGGGTGTATGTGTAATTATTGTCACACACCTGTGACTCCCTGCCATCCACGACAGGGAGGGAGAGAAGGAAAGGAGGGATGATGAGGAGGGGAGGGGGAGGTGGAATGAGGAAAAATGTCGTTGGGAGCAGCGGGAGTCCTCGTTTCAGGAAAAAGGGAGGAGGATAAAGAGGAGAGGGAAAAACAAGGGAGCTTGTTAATCAGGCGCTTTCTGTCAGTGGCTGTACACTGATATCCTAATGATTCACGCCGAGATAGTGACATCACAAGGGAGAGTGACGGAGAAACAAAACAAGGAGGAGGTTGCAAATGGGGAAAAACGGGGGGGATGACAGGCCCAAAATGGACAAGTAGTTTTGCACAGACAAGATGACAGAAAGCAAAAAAAAATCAGGAGAAAAAAAAAAAGACATAAAGCGGGAGACATCCCTCTGAATCTGTTGCTGCTCTCCCCGCAAACAAACACTTGTTTATTTTGAACAGAATGTTTCCCGATGAACGGCGTTGTCAAAGTTTTCCAGCCAAATTTCAAGCTGTAGTCCCCCACCCCACCTCCTCCTTTTTCACATTTGCCATTCTCCTCAGCAGACCACCTCGTCGAAAGGCAACGACATGTGATATGATCCTCCGAAGACAAAGGAAATTACCTATTAAGAGGGAGAGATGATCTGCCTTTAGCTGTGCTCCAAGAAAGTGACTCACGATGTTGTAATTGTTTACCTTTGACTTGGCCCATAAGTCTCTCCTCCCATCTCTCTCTTGTTCACTTGTAACATAATATTTTGCGGCGCTGCTTTCAGAAGCTCTCACTCTCTTTCTTTTTTTTAACCTTCTCTATCTCTTTCTAACAGGACAGATGTCATCACCCCAAACAGTTTGAGTCATTGTACGCCTCCACACCCCTGAGTAACCCAAGGACTTAAGGGAAGGGAGGACTGTAATTTTACATTTTAGACATTTAGCTGATGATCTTACTCATAACAAGTTGAGGGTTTGGTGTCTTGCTCAAGGACACACAGACAGAACTGGTAATGTAATGAAATAAATCTAAAGCAGAGTTGTGTATAAGACCTCCTGTTATCATTTATCATAAGGAAAATACAATGGTGAAAAGAAAAAAAATTGTTTAGATAAAATATGACATGCCGTAAGACATGCAAACAAACATCCCTAGGACGTGCTATTGATTTTGGAGAGACAGATTCATCTCAGTCTAAGCAGGTGGTAAATTTTGTTGTGAGCTCAGTTCTTGCACCGAGGGCAGAATGAACTTGTGATCTCACTTATCTTTGACCTGAGACTTTTCTGTGGCATTTAACGAAGGCCAACTCTTGCAACTTTTACAACCGCTCCACTGATGAATTATCCAGGAACTTGTGTTTTCTTCTACGCCTCCAAACTGCGGTGCTGTAGTTTGACATAACTCAAAAGGTTGTTTGCCTGTACTGTTGCAGTTTTCTTTAGAATGAAAGTATTTGGAAGAAAAAAAATAGAATCAAGACTGGAAAAAGCATCAGCCAGTGAAAAGGCCACTTGCGCTTTGTTTCTTTTTTTTTTTGTTTCTTTTTTGTTGGGTGTAATGTTTTAATAGAAAGCAGATGGCTACAGACACAGAGGCCGAGAGCTTGTGATGACATATCTTTAATATTTTAGAGTGGTCTTTGCTGTAAATGTTGCAGCAGCTGTTTCCCAACACAGTAAATTTACAGCATTTTTTTTCCCCTTCTTTTGTGCATTTGTGAGCCTGTGTGACTGACAGCTATTGGATTTACTGTAAATTACAGAAATGAATATGGAAAAGTGATGAAAAAAGCTGAGTGTATGTATGTGTGCGTGCACCCCGACTGTTTGTCACCGAATCAATTCCTCGTCAGTCTGAACCCCGCTGATTATTCTCTTATTTTAGTTTGCTGGAGCTGGCTCACACTCTGTTGCTGATATTCAAATGTAAAGTGATACTAAAATAATGAGATGGAAGTTGATGCAGGAAAAGGGGAACGGAGGTTAAGATAAATATAATTTTGTTTAGGAATTTAGTTGTGGCCATCGATTTAGCTTTAATGTCGGCAGAAAAAAGAAGGGGCCCTTCTGCTTTTTGCTTTTGAGATGGGTGATTGTCATCAACTCACATCTTGGCATTTTCAAATATGAGTATTTGAAATGCAAATACAGCAACGTATGCCCAAACAAATTAAAAAAACACAAGCGTGGAAAAAAGCACTTCTAAAGGCGGTGATTTGCTCTGTGTTATCGCTGGCTTTGTCTCTTTTTCTGTCCAAACAGAACGTGGACAGATACTGGCCACAAAGCAGCTAAATTCATATTTATCTGGGGTTTTGTTCACTCCGCAGAAAGAAAAAGGAAAAAGTCATAGAAGTGCTTTTTTTTATCTTATCCTTGACTTCACTGTTTGCGCCTCGAGGGATGTGTTCGATTAGGTGCCTTTTTTTTCCCTACAGACACACTGTGAAAATATGATTCACATTTTTCCCCCTCGCTCCATCTCTTTGACGCTACAGTTATTTAAACATCAATAGCCATGTGTCTTCTTTAGCACACACTCTTTCTCATATTGATATTTGTATATGATCATTACTTTTTGGTCCTGCATGCTTTGTTATACTGCGTCAGCTTCAATAGGTGTGAGATCCAATACTGCAACCTCTGCATTCCCCAAAAAGCCAATAAACTCCACTTCATTGTGTAAGAGAATCTACTGCAGGACTTCAGCAGATAGATTCAATATAACAAAGTAACTCAAAAACAACTAGAAATGATTTCAAACTTAATGGAATTTAAGTTACGTCTTGCATATTTAAAAAAAAAATCCATTCCTACATTACTTTGCAGGAATGAACAAAATATATGATACATTCAAAATCATTCGTGTGTGTGTGTGTGTGTGTGTGTGTGTGTGTGAGGAGCGATGTTCATGCATTTTTTTTTTGCCTCTTATTTAACAGTCAAGTACAGAATAATAAAAAAATGAGCTATTTTCTTTACAATATTTTAAAAGCAGTAAGATGTTCTACTGCTACAAAATAAAATAAAAACAAATTTATTAAGAATACAAAAAACAAGCTATTTTTTATGTTGAATGTTTTAAAAGAAATTCCACAAAGACGTTAGAAGTTTTACTTCCAGACAAAGGCCACGCACTGTTTTAATAATGGGCTGTTTAAAAGCTTTTTTTTTTCTCTCCTTTGTGAAAATGATAAGTTTGTAACACAGGTGGCGTACTTGACTGAACACAGCATCGGCCTTTCTTAAACATCCAATGTTTTTGCTTCTGAACTGATACACTGACAAACGCTTTAGTTAAAAAAAGATGTTGACTGTTGTTATTAACTGTGTATTTTTATCTTATTCTACGAACTAAATATGTAAACTTCCTAACGTGGTTAAAAAAACAAACAAAAAACTAGGTTTTTATTCAAACCGACATCTTTGAATTGCTCAAGATGTTTAGTCTAGACTCTGTGTTCAGTGAGTTAAACTTTAAATTGTAACATGTTTTGCTTTTGCTTATTTAACAGAAAAGATAGAAATGGACTGAGCTTTATTTATTAATCACTAGATTCTGATCATTAGAAAGTTTAATGATGATGGAGGCCCATTTGTTTTATAACACTCCTATTGAACAAAAAGGCCTCTGCAGTCCTTTAAACTACACTGAATAACTGTTTATGTGGATTAAATGATACAATGTTGTTTTTGAACATATATACATATATGTAAAGCAGCAGGTGATTTTTAAAGCTGTAAGAACTATTCATCTGATTTTTTTCAGTAATCTGTATATATAGTATATAAAATGAAAATAGATTTTAAGATGTAAAGAAACAGTTTTACAACTGAAAGCATGCGATATGTTGATGCTTTGACTGCTAGATTGTTCTTGTTCTATTTCTTTTTCTTCTTCTTCTTCTTCTTCTTACTATTATTATTATTATTATTATTATTATTATTATTATTATTAGTAGTAGTAGTAGTAGTAGTAGTAGTATAACTATTATTAATATTATTATAATTACACTCGTTTGATATTGATTTGTAGATCATGTGGAGGAAACTTATTAAGGACCACAGAGTAAGGAGATTTGGGAGACATGTTTGTACATCAATGAAGGAGAGGAGGACAAACATGGTGAGGAACTGTGATTAAATGATGACTGCCTGCAGATATCCTGTGCCCAAATACGAACCACAACAGCAACATCAGAGAGCAAGACGACGAACTGTCAAGGAGATGACAGCATTATTAGAGAAAAGTCAGATAATTAAGAAACAGATTTAGTGTTTTGTCAAAGAGTTGACATCACTGCTGGAGGTGGGATTGATGTTTGTGCGTGTATGTTTTTTTTGCCACATACTCCAAATAATGAGCCAGAAATTACAAAAAAAAGAAAGAAATCTAATAAATTAGTGGTAAAGTTACTTCCTCTTTCTAAAAAGACGTTGGATTTTTGAACATTTCTGATGGGGCTGTCCAGTCACAAAAAGGAGAGAAATTTTGGATCAGGAGCAAACTAGAGGGATGGCAGTGGATGGGAGGTATACTGATGGATGGATAGAGGGGAGCTGGAGGTGGCGGTGTGTGTGGGGGGGAGGAGGTGGGAGTGTGGGCCACAGAAATAAACCCAGCTCCCATCTGATGAGCAGCTTGTCCATAATACAGAAACCCTTTCTGTTGCCAATTCTGCTTCCTGATACAGAAACATGATAAGAGCAGAGTTGTTGAAAAGATTGCCTTCACGTTCATTTGGCCCTCACTGCCACCGTATCACCCTTACTTTGCCACCATCGTACTTTCTCATTTGCTTTTGGCCTGAAAGTATTTTCCTTCAGTGCCACAGAGATTCAGGTGGCTTTTTGTTTTTATACTTTCCTCTTAAATGTTTTTGTTCTTAACAATGCTCCACAGAAAATGTTAATAAAAAATAATAATGAGAAGAAGAAAGAAGGCAGAAAAAGATGTGTGCATTCATCTCTGTTTGCAGCCAACAGCTACGGGACAGATGATGTGGCCATCTTGAGATCGTTTGTCATCTGTCGGGCAGAGTTGACCTTGCGACGGATGCCGACCGTTGCACTGATATCATCTTTTATGATGAGGGGAAAAAAAAGAAAAAATGGTAGGGTATGATAAAAAGAGAATAAGAGAGATGGGGGGGGGTGTTTGCAGTAATAAAGACAACATTTATGCCTTCCCTTTGCACTGCCAGTTAAAAGAGACGCAAACATGGTAATCCATTATGGAACGCTTCTTAAAAGTGTGACCAATCCTTGTTCAGTCAATTAGAGTCTGGAGACTGAAAATATGATGTTTGTCTGTTTAGCCCTCGATGCATACAGATCAGCCTGGATTTGATGATGGAAAGAGAGACTTTTCTTTCACAGTAATAGAAATAGGGAGAAGAGAAGAGAAAACATAAATATGGAGGGATGGAGGGGCAGCACAGCCAAACCCTGCTTATCTCTTTTCTTTTCCTCTGCCCCCCCCCCAAACACACACACACACACACACAAAATACAAAAGCATTAATGTGCGCAGCTATCTGCTTTGCCATTGTTCTGCATTTAAATGCTTAAAAGAGACGTGTTTCTGTAACTGGCAGAGTTAGCGGTGCAGGGCTGTGTCCAAAATCTTGTACTTAAAGTTGCCGAGCAAAAAAAAAAAAGGGGAAAAAAAACTGCATAAAAAGGGAATGATGGAGAGGCAGTTAAAGATGGTTACCCCGGAATGAGCAGGGATGAGGTTTCACATTAAAAAAAGATTTATCTTAAAGTATGGTGCTAATCCCCTCAGTTTTAATCCCCCCTCCCCATCCCTTGAAACCAGCCCCTTACAGCATCCTTTTCATTCTTAGCAAGGCATAATAAACATACAAAAAAAGCTTTAAAGTGCTTACATTTTCTGGAAACTGGCAAATGCTCAGTGCCTTGGTTTTATAAGGATTCCTGGCCAATGAATCACAGAGCTTGAAAGACTCATCTTTCTCACAACAAGATTATTAAAAGACAAAGTTGAGCGGCGCAGAAGGAGGACGCGCTGAAGGAGAAGCTAGACGAAGAGGAGCATGTTCAACATTTGCTATGACCTATTTGATGCTGGTCGCGATGGCAGCGGTTGTGGTGATAGGTGGCGGAGGGGTGTTGTCATGCTCTCTCTGTCACACTCGGCTGTGTCACACAAGCTGGATGGATGCCTCTGTCCACTGCAAGCTGCTTCAATGAGGAAGCATATGGGTGTATGAGAGCCTCAGCCCACCTCATGAATATTTGATTCATATTTCCTGTGTGTATGTGTGAGAGAAGGAGAGAGAGAAAAAATATGTAGAGAAAAAACAAGAATGAAGGATGTTTTTTTTTTTCCACTCTCTTTTCACTTGCCTGTCATTGCAGAAAACTCACAAGGCTTACTTTGTGGCATTCTAATCATAATTGCCAATCCTGAATACAAATCTCTCAGCGCCAAATACATTGAGTGAAACTGAAATGACAAAATGAAGCTCACATAACGATGTAATCAAAGTTACAAAAAAAAAAAAAGAGTGTTCTTCCCGTACCAATAAGAGATGAGAATCAGGGGCCAGTTATTAGCTTGGCCAGAAACAAAGAGCCCCAGTGTTAGAGGGCAGCTTAACGCTGAGCCAGTTACTGTACCTTTCAAAACTAATATGTAACCATATCTGTTTTAAAAGGCCGATTCATATTACTGTGAATTCATGAGAAAAGTTGTTCCCATCTCTGCAACCCAGGAAACTCAAATCCCACTTGTAATAACCCCCTCCTTCATCTTCAGCACTGCAAACACACAGAGACATTCACTCAACTGCAGGCCTGGCCTTTTGTAGAAAGTATCCCATTTAAAGACGGGGGCATTAAATTTTTTGTTATGATGTCAAATATCTTCAGCTTTTTCGACAGAACAATGGGGCTTATTGTGCTTTATTGTTACCGAGGCGACTGCAAAGGTCACGCGCGGGCGTGGCTGGACAGACAAGGACGGCACTGACTGAAAATTGGGTTATATGTGATCAACTAAGTTATTAATCAGATTAAAATGGATTCCCTCTGCCTGCTGTTTAACTAGGCAAGAGGAGGGGGGAAAAGGGAAAGAAATAATGACAAAGCAAAGAGGGACAGAGAGGCAGAACAAATAGGCTAGTGTTTACACATTCAAGAGCAAAGAAAGCCATTGTTTTAGGAACTGAAGTCATGGTCGCAGATGAGTTCTGATAAGAACTGGCTCTTTGAAACATCCTGCAGCATGTAACCACACCATCTAAAAGCATGTGCCCTTGCCATGGATGCCCCCTAGCCTCATCCAGGTAACCTCTCTAATCCTGATTAAATCACTGTAATTAGAATAAGCAGTGTTCCTCCACCCCCATATTTCCCTAATAAAACAATGCAGCAGTTTAAATCCGGTCGCTGGGATTTGCAACGCAACAATGCAGTTTATATCCATCTCTGCTGAGGAATTAAGTGTATTTTCTAACTGCTAATGTTATAATGTTGCTGGCTTATTTGTTTCGACGCGCGCTATTCTTATTCCCCCTGCGGTTTGTGATCTAGCTTCCTCACAACTTTGTTTATTTGGCTCTTATTTATTTGCTTCTTGGCACTTTTTGATGCTTTAAATCAAACACGTTTTTAGCGAGTGTTTGGGATCATTCCTCACTACGGGAAATAATGCAAGTTATTTGTCCTTAATTGCCACAGAGCTTTTCAAACACGGCAACTTGCTGCCTATGTGTCTATACCTGTGTATACTTTTTTTGTTTTGTTTTTATTAGTATCACTGCACGCCTCCATTGATGTGGAATAGCGGAGGAAATAAAAGTTGACATAGTTTCTTCATTTTTTAGATTTTCTTTACCCCCACAACCTCCTGTTTCCCTCTCCTACTGCCTTGCTCTGTTGTTTTTTTATATATCTGTGTTTTTCCTTGAAGTTGCTGCAGCATTGTCTCATTATGTGTCGACTAGCTGTGTAAGTGTAGTTATTATGCTTGTGTGTCTTTGCCTAGCGGTACTGTTTTTGCTCTCTCTCTCTCCCTCTCTCTCTCTCTCTCTCACACACACACACACACACTCCCCGTGCTGTCTCTGTCTGTTTCTTCCTTGGAGGATGAGGAGCTTTATGAGAACAACTCCTCTGAGGCATCCTCTTCACATCTCCAGGGCGCCTAGGGAAGGGAACGTTGCATTCTTAAGAGGAGCAACTCAAACTGAACAAAGTCTACAGGAGTCAGGGAAGAAAAGAAACAAACAGCAAACTAACGAGATGGGAAGCAGAGATCGTGTCAAATATATTGGGTTAGAAGGCCAATTTATAACCCATTGTCTAATGTTTGCAATACTGAATACAATGCAAACTCGCAACAGAGTGGAAAAAAAGTATATAGACATGCATGTATAAATAAAAACTCTAGATTTGCACAAACATATACATATAATTATATTTATCCATGGATATTTCATGAATGTGATGAAGAGCACCCACACTGTCTTCTCTCCTCCTTCCTCATCTTATTTCTGAAAAACTGAATAGAATAATTGTAATGTAACTTTGCAATCATCCACCATTCGTCTCCGTTTCCTTATCAAGTGCAACTGGATACTGCCTTTCATTCACTGATCTGTACTTAGAGGAAACACGATGTGGCCAATATTATTGGTGTTATTAGTGAGGATGGCTGAGAAAAAAAGTAACAGAAAATATTTGAAGCCTTTTCAGAAAGGACCTTTCAGCAGCTCATTGATATAAAGAGTATTAGTAACTGGGAAATATTTTTAGAGCCATCGCATCTGTTGGGAAGAAAAAAAAAAAAAGATGAAGAGGGAGAGTCAGCAACAGGTACCATCTTTACAGCTTGACAGCAGCTATTACACTTGATTGCTCTTTGAAAACTACACTATTTGCACTTTTGGGTGACAAGGTGATAATGCACCTCTGCACAAGTTAAACTGGTAATATTGCTGCACATGGGAAATAGCACCTTCTCTTCACCAGCCGTCAAAGCTGTCATCCCGGCATGGTAGAGGCACACAATAAGAGCCTGGGGAAGTGTATCACCAACAGTCGTCTTCTTCTCAGTAAAAAGACAGACAGACAGGCCTCCAGATGGCTTAATCACTGGAGGAGCTCGTGCCCTCGAGCAACAAGGCAAGAAAGAAAGACTGAGAGTGAGAAATAAAGAAAAGGAGGGATCCTGGAGTGTGGGAAAGTGAAGTGCAGAAAACTAAGAAAAAAAAAACAGAGAGAGAGAGAGGAAGGGGTGCCAGTGGACTAGTTTGGTCTGAACAGAGAAACATCAGTGGTCACACAAACATTGATATATCTCTGGTTAAAATTATAATCAGGTTAAACTGTTTACATGAAGATTCCAACCGAATTTACGCTAAATAAGCATGTAACTGGACTATATTTGGTCCAGTGAGGGGAAAAGAGAAACATGAGATTTGACAATGACATTAATTGACCCAAGGTCATACTGGTTGTTTGATCAGGAAAGGTTTTTTTTGTCTTGTTTTTTGGTTTTTTGCTCTGCATCTTGTTCACAATGTGGGATTTAACTAGTGGAAAGGTTTATTGTTAGATACAATGTGGTATTATTTCACACTAATATATTTTGAGAAGGAGTTGCTTATAAGTCTGAAAATTGAAAAAAAGCAAACAAACAAAAACCTGGCAGTTGTTTGACTAGCCATTAGCCTAGCCTGAACAAAGATCTTTGCCCTTTTTTAATACTTCATGTTTCATTATATTAGATTTAGATTTATTTTGGTAAATTTACAACAGATGAAAGATTGTTTTATGCCATGCCAGAGCTAATTACTATTTCAGAGCATCATTTAAAGGGGCAATATTATGTAAAATCAAAATTTTTGAGTTTTATATCATGTTATAATGTTATCCTCATATCAAAAACATGTCCAGAGTCTTGCTTTGACTCATTTATGCATGTTTGAGAAATCCTGTATTGTCCTGAGGCAGCCAGGCAGGAGAGCAAAAATGATCGGTTGTGTCTAGAACCGCTTTTTGGTAATATTTCCTCCCCTGGGCTGGGTCTAAGAACCAAGTTCCTCATGACAGAGCACACCTTCCCGCCCCACGACTCCTGCAGGCTCTCAGCAGCAACAACTAGCAAACATCAGGTGAAAACCATGTCTGCTGAGCTCCAATACTAACCACTTCTCCCTCCAGTCCTTTTCAGAATAAAGATGCCTTTGAGGAAATGTATTTTCAGATGCCAAGTAAACTACTGACTAGACTATCCCTTTAGCAGCCTAGTATCTACTTGATGAGGTTTAGAACAATAATGTAAGTAGGCTTTTGTATACGTTCAAGTATGTGGATTCTGACAAAGAAGGTAACACTTGAAATGTGTTGGTTTGAAACCAAATGACTCACCATCAAAAAATTAAAGATGTTTGTAGCTGCCAAGACATTTATCATGGAACCTTGAGTTCGATGTTAGCTATTATTGTACAATGGCTTATTCTGACTGAGAACACATAGGCAACAGAAACACCTTGGTCACTCATGGAAGTCATATTCAAAGCTCCTTCTAGCCATCACAGAAGTTCAAGCTTGTGTTGTGGTAATAATTTCGGATTTGCTTTACAATGCAAACCTTGCTGATGCTGATGCTGTAATCCTAGATTCACATAAAAAAGATGGTAACATTTCAAACTAAGTATTTGGTTCTGAGTTGTATAATATACACTCACCGGCCACTTTATTAGGTACACCTGTCCAACTGCTCGTTAACACTTAATTTCTAATCAGCC
>JARVJO010030672.1:0-11696 GCA_031762555.1 Cynodonichthys magdalenae | reverse complement strand
GCATTCAGAGACCAGTTGACCAGATCCATCATTTTTGTTTCGGATGATAGGTGAAAAAAGGCTTGAAAGAGCAGCAAAGCAGGGAAGGGGGGGCAGGTTCTGAGAGAGCAAAAAGCATGTCTGTCTCCTCTGAAGGCTAAGCAGAAAAAAAACAAAAAAAAAAACAAAATCATATTTCTCAATTTCTAGCAAGACAACTTTTTCAAACAAATGTTTCTGCATGCCTGGTTTATCAGAGTTTTTTATTTTTTTATTTTATTTATTTTTTTATTGGGTGTCCAAGCTGCAGTGGGAACCTAAATATGATTTTTATGCTACATCAAAATAATGTAAGATACCAGTTAGTGGTCGACCGATACATCGGCCAGCCAATATTTTTAGCTAATGTTTGTGTTTTTACTTGTATCAGTATCGGCTGATACGTTCATGTATTCGGCCAATCCATTCCTTTGATCATGCGAGCGCATGTATTGCCACTCCCTCCCTGGAAGAGAGCGGCTGGTAATGTTGTGAGACTGAGTGCCAACAACAATAAGAGTGAGTTATTAACTTTTAATGTATTTTAACTGTCTAATTTAGCTGTTTCTGCTCTCTATCTAGGACTATGAGGGGGAGAGAACAGCAGTCTAAGTTTCACTTTGAGACGGGAGCACCATGTTAGCGTGTCCACATTGTTTTGGTTTTTTTTCTTTGTTTTTTCTAAGATGCTGGATCTACTTACAGGAGGCATAGAAGAACACCTTTATTCTTCTCCCTGCTGGAATAAAATAAAAAAGCTCTCTGTCTTTTCTTGCTGTTATGTTCAAAAAGAGTGAGTAAAGAGCTCCCGTCCACCATAGACATATAAACCAGGCAGATTCTGCTCATATCACGTTTGGTCTGAACACAGTATAAAAGTCATAACGTCAGCTGGTTTAAATGCATGTTTTTTGCTCAGTGTAAAAAATGGGAGCAGACTGAGGCAGAGCTGCTATAATAACGACGAGCGTTTTTTTGAGATAACGAGTTATGGTTTTTCTTGTGTATCATTCAGTAACCATGGAGATGGCATGATCCCCTCAGCTGGTGACCAATAAAGTAGCCCTTTTACCAAATACGTTTTTACTCTTACTGAATATTGTTTCCTATCATGATCTACTGTGTTTTTACTTTTGTCCAGATCTCATCATATTGTGTTTGCCTCCTGAATTAATTATTGCTCAAAAGTGTCCTGACGCATCTCAGTAATCCAGGTAAAAAATCTATCAAAAAATGAATGAATGGCAAGTTGGTCCTTGTGATTATTTGGTTAAAACTCCTGATCGAAGGCGTAAGACTCGTTTATTTCATGTCAATCTATTGAGACCCTATTTTGATCATAGTCAATCTAGTTCACAGGAGATTACGCCCATTGCGGTGCTTGGGCCTGTCCGTCCTGTGTTCGATACACCGAGTGATGAAGTTTGCTGCACTGATTTGGAGTTTGAATCAGGAGTCATTTCTCAGGTTAGGTTGTGAGATTTTGACTAATCTTGACACTCGGTTGTCCTACTTGAAGCCTCCTGAGTTTACTGATATTATTAAGCTAGTGGAGCAGCATATTGCTCTGTTTTCAGATGTTTTAAGTTGTATGAATGTGCTTTTTCATGACATTCATGTGGGTGATGCAACTCCTATTAAACAGCATCCTTACAGGGTAAATCCTGTAAAATGTCAGCTGATGCATAAAGAAGTGTTCTATATGCTTAAAAATGGCATAGCTGAGCTTAGATCTAGTGCCTTGAGTTCACCCTGTATGCTTATGGAGACGGCTGATGGTTCACAACGTTTCTGCACAGATTTTCAAAATGTCAATGCAGTAACCAAGCCTGAGTCTTTTCCTCTGACTAGACTAGATGATTGTGTTGATCAGGCTGGGTCAGCATGTTTTGTAACAAAGCTGGACCTTCTGAAAGGCTACTGGCAAGTGCCATTTACACCACGTGCTAGTGAAATTTCTGCTTTTGTCACCCCTGACAAGTTTTGCCAGTACAAAGTCATAGCATGTGGCATGCAAAATGCTCCAGCCACTATTCAGCAACTGGTTAACCAGGTTTTTGAGGGTGTTGCAGGGTAAGAGGTGTACCTGGATGATGTGGTCATCTATATGGTAGTTGGAACCAGCATGTTTCTCAACTTGAAGAAGTGTTTAGATGACTTGAGATGTCAAACCTTACACTGAACCTCTCAAAGTGTGAATTTGGTCGTGCAACTATTACATATTTGGGTAAAGTGGTTGGTGGTGGCATTGTTAAACCGGTTGAGACTAAAGTGGAAGCACTCCTGAATGTTGGTGCCCCATCATCTTACCTTAAAATGTTTCTTGGAATGGTGGGTTATTATAGAGGGTTTTGTTGCAACTTTGCCACCATTGCGACTCATTTAACAAATTTGTTCAGCCCAAAGGTTTCTTTTGTGTGGACTGAGGGGTGGGCTGTTGCTTTCGAACGTCTGAAAACACTGTTAGGCAATGCTCCTTTTCTTGTAGCACCGGTCTACAAAAAACCCTTTAAACTAGCTGTGTATGCTAGTGATGTGGTGGCTGGTGCTGTTTTGCTGCAGGATGGGGTGGAACATCATCTGCGCTACTTTTCAAGAAAGTTTGATGTGCTATTCTACTATAGAAAAGGAAGCCTTGGCACTCATCCTTGCTTTAAAACATTTTGATGTTTATGTTTCAGGTGTACCACTTTTGGTTTACACAGATCATAACCCTCTGGTCTTTTTCAGCAGCATGAAAGGCTCCAACCAGTGGCTGCTGCGATGGAGTTTATTCCTCCAAGGGTATGACCTGAAATTTTGCCATATTTGCGGTTGGGACAATGGGCCTCATGCAAGAACCTTTTTGTATTCTTATCCTTAATTTCTCTTACTTTTGTTCATACAAAGGGTTCATACGTACATGCCACGTCAGATTCAAGATGTTATTAGGAAGTTAATAACTCAGACAACAAAGCCAATAAAATGTTAGGTCAAATGTAACTTTATGGAAGTAGATTATTTAGGGCAATTCTATTAAGTACAGGCCTAATTTGAGGCAAGAAATTACCCCTGTCTTTTTATGTAATATGCAGCAGCTAAAGGTATAAAAGGTAAGCAATACAAAACCAAACCTAATTTGAGTGTTAAAGATGTCCGAGCATATGGGCCTTTTTAATAAATGGCTATTTGACCTCGATTTGCTGCACTTACTAAATGTTTCCACAAAAATTCAAAGTAAACCATGACCACACTATCGATGTGCCAGTACACACTAGGGGTGCACTGAGTGAGCAAAGTATACACATCGTTTAAACAAAGCATCGGCCAACTCACCTACCAGATGTTCAGATATAGCAATGAGAATGCAAACCTACAAAACCTTGTGCCAGCTGTAAGAATGAAATAAAAGACAGGAAAATAGCTACCTCAGTTTAATAGAAAATGCATACAAGTTTGCAATCCTTTATTTAAGTTGTTCCCTTCTGCTGGGGTTGCCACAGTGAGCAAACTTGAACAGAAGATTTGGCAGTTTTTTTACACCAGATGCCCTTCCTGATGCGACCAGGGCTCACACCCAGACTCAGTATTATGGGACCGTGGCACTGACCACCAGGCCACCTCCCTCAGGTTTGCAATTTCTGCATAGGTTTTATTAAACTGCAAGTAGTAATTTGCTCATGGACATTTATTTCTCAGTATGAAAGAGTTAGATAAACCTTAAAGTTCAGTGAAACGGGGGGAAAAAAACAGATTGTCTGAATCAGTACTATGTCCATTGATAGATTTCTGTGATAAAGACAATGTAGACAGAATCACATAATTCACCAAATAAGATGGAACACGTGATAGAAAAATAATTTTTACATTTAACTTATGCATCTCTGATTCTTCTCAGGCTAAGAGTCAGTGACCTATGTTTCTGACCTAAAATGTTATCAAAACTTAACCTTATCTTCTGTTTTCTCACAGACAAAGAGTTTTAAAGGATCTGCCAGGAGTTATCATTCTTGCTGAATAGTTTATCAAGTGTTCTGCTCTCTTGGCACCAGCTGTTACCGTCATTGTCTGTTTTGATAATATTCTGTAAAAATAAGTGTATTTGAGACTGTCTCGGACACACATACACCTGATGTTATTGTAACATGACGTGTGTGTGTCTGCTTAAGCAATAAATTCTGATGGCCATTCACGGACTACTTTTGCATTATTTTGGATCACTTGTGTTTCTGCCTGGGCAAATAATAATGGTTTCCACAACATTTTAATTTTGTAAATTATTGAATAACATGGAATCTGCTCAAATCTGGGTTTTAGGAAATCAGAGAAAAATAAATCTCTAATACATTTTGGTCACTGCTTCCTCAGATTGTGTGACGTGCGTGAAGATGGATGATTGACAGGGCTTGCAAGAATCAAAAAGTTATATCAGAAACAGAATGAGGTAGAGAACTAATGAGGGGCTATCACTCTAGTAAACTTTTTTGGGAACAAATGGATGAGCCAAAGTAAGATTTGAGTTTTTCATAATCTTTACACCTTTATGTTCTGAATCAAACATCACTTTGGAAACAATGAAAAAAGCCCAGCAGAAATGAGAAATATTCTCCAGAGGATAAACTCTCACAAAGCCCTGACAACATCCCAGGAAGGGTTCTGAAGGACTGTGCCGAACAACTTTTGGTGTGCTCACGGTCCTCACAGGCAGCTGTCCCCACCCGCCACCATTATCCCCGTCCCAAAAACCTCCACAATCACAAGCCTAAATGACTATCAGCCGGTAGCTATGACCCCAATAGTCATGAAGTGCTTTGAAAGACTGATTATGGCTCACATTAAAGACTCCATCAGCATCACTGTCGACCCACACCAATACGCATACAGGAAGAACCAAACCCCTGAGGACGCCATCTCCTCACACAACTCTCACCCCACCTGGAGAACAGAGACTTCTATGTGTGCCTGCTCTTTGTGGACTTCTCATCAGCCTTTAACACCATCATCCCGCAAACACTGGTCCAAAAACTGTACTCCCTTGGACTAAGCTCACCCCTCTGTCACTGGGTGCTGGATTTTCCGACAAACAGGCCACAGTCTGTGAGAATCCGGAACATGTCGTCGTCCTCCATCACTCTAAGCACAGGCTCCCCACAGGGCTGCATGTTGAGCCCCCTCCTGTTCACGCTGCTCACATATGACTACTCAGCAAAACACCCAGGCCCATCAGGAGCAGAATAGTAAAATCTGCGGATGACACAGCTGTAGTTGGCTGCATCACCAACAATGATGAGTTTGGCTACAGGCAGGAGGTGGAACATCTAGAGCATTGGTGCAGTAGGGTTAACAACCTCTGCATCAATGTGAAGAAGACGAAGGAGATGATCGTGAACTTCAGGAAGGACAAACACCAACAACCCCTCCTCCCTTGCACATTGGAGGATCTACCTCCTTCTATAGGTGTGCAGTGGAGAGCATCATGTGCTCCTGCATCACTGTGTGGCACAGCAGCTGCTCTGTAGCGGAGAAGAAATCTCTACACAGAGTGGTCAAAGCAAAGCTGCACAGAAGATAGTTGGAACCATACTCACCTGCAAAGAGGACATGTACACATCCAGATGCAGGAAAAGAGCCACCTGCATCACCGGAGATGATCAACTTATTCATCCCACTGCCAGCAGACGGAAGGCTGTGGAACATCAGGAGCAGAACCAGCAGGCTGAGAAACCGCTTCTGCCCTGAAGCTGTCCGGCTGCTGAGCTCCGGGGGGGCTTGTAGCCTTTCTGTTCCCTGCTACAACTTTGTTAGACCATACCTGCTGCTACTGCTGTATTATTTTGCACACTCTCTGCTGTGTTTGTGTAAATATTTTATTTATATGAACCATTTCTCACTTTAATCGTTCACAATTAACACCGGGACCTGTGCAACCAGTTTTGTTACCTTTCATTAACATCTGATGTTTGCGTTTGAGGGAATGACAAATAAATATCCTTGAATCCTTGAAAAAAGGTATGCACTTTTTTTTGAAGCATTGCAAACAAAGGGTGCTGCAAGAACACAACAGAACCCCCAATCAAACCTTATCTATTTCAGTAATATAGTTGGTGAAACATGGGTATATGTTCTCATTATGAAAGAAAGGTTTAAAGACTTGGGCTCCTTCTGAAGCAGGGAGCACCATGGCATGGTTAGTTTGAGGCAGTGAGGTACCATACAGAGCATGTTCATCTGTATAGAGTTCTTCATGTCAGAAATTTCATCTTCCAATGCAGTCATCAACCTTCCTGTAGGCAAAATAAATTTATTATCTGCTGGTGAACTTTGGTGCCTCAGGTAGTAGTAAGGTGGCTCATTTTAACAAATTTTTGATCATTCTGCTTACTTTATAACTCAAACTATTGTTAAACATACCAGAAACCAAAAACATATCAAAATCCACCTCTGCATTAAAGCCTTTTTAATTTGTTCACAATTGCTTGCTTTAACTCGGCTTTATTCAATCATAAGACTTTATCTGAACATAATTTTCTATTAATAATCTGCCATTATTTTTAGCATATTAAGTTGTTAAATAATTGTCACATAAACAGTGTTAAAAAGGAACACTTTTTTCCCATTTTTTACGCAAAACTCAAATTACCCCAAATTTTACAATTTGGGGTAATTTATGAGGCTAAAAATCGTGTCAGTCTTAGATTTATACATCTATCTGTTTTTTTTTTTGTTTGTTTTTTAAATGGTGGTACTCCAAGGCATCTTTGGCAGCATGACAGCTTAGTGGTTCCCTCACATCAATTTTACTCCTAACTGGTCCTGAGTTTGATCCCCAATTTGGACCTTGGGTCTTTCTCTGTGGAGTTTGCATGTTCTCCTCATGCCTTGCATGTGTTTTCTTAGGATACTCCAGTTTCCTCCCACAGACCAAAAAATATGCACAGTAGGTTGCCTTCAGGCCCAGGCCTCCCTTGCAAAAATGATCTGTGATCTCAGTGGGATTTTCCTGGTTAAATACAGGTCAATAAATAATATAGTTTATAAATTATTAATTATTCATCCTCTACATATGCAAGTTTGTTTTTGCACACAAAAAATAATGCTCTAAATGGTCATAAACAACAGTGATTTTTGTAAAGTCATGTTTTTACGGTGTTTGAGTTACTGAATGCACTTTCTTATTTGTTCATATTTATTATTCTTCATTAAATCTGGGGGGGTTTCCATTGAATCTACCCCATAGATGATTGTTTTGTTGAAAAAAATTGGACAAAACAAGCCATAAGGGAAAAAACGAAAAAATAAAATAAAACACAAGGACCATATTTATCTCCTCAGAAATCCATGTTTTAGCTCCATTCTCAACATTTTTGCATATATAATCAGCTCACATTTTTAATTCAGTAATCAATCTCCCCAGTATTCATACTGCTGGATTTTACTTCTCCATTATCAGAGTGTCTGGTGTTTCCCACTTACAGCTTATTTTAGTGATGGGAATTATGGCTCTTTTTTGGGAATCAGATTATTTGGCTCAGCTCACCAAAATGCTTGCACATTTGGCTCTCAAATGCCTCTTCACTAAGTATCACTTATGAGGAGGCATTTGGGGGCTGAAAGAGCCGTTTCCCTTTTGGTGAGCTGATCCAATAGAAAAACTGCTGAATTACCATCAGCAGTTTATTTGTTAAGTTTAGTTACCATAAATTAGAGTATGCTTCTGTAACTGGATCCTACTTGCCTTCATTTCAGTTTAATCCAAACCTCTAACAGTGTTTTTTATGTATTTTATTTGAACTGTATATTATCAGCATTTTCATGTAGATAAAGTCATCTTAAAAGAAAGTCTTATAACCCACTGTTACAGACTGTACAACTTCTATTCTCCATCATTGCAATCAAATGTATGATTAAACAATGAGCCGTCATATCCATATGTTTTTACTTTACTCAAACAGAAATATTCTGAACATGAGAAAGAATAGACCTAAAGAACTAGTAATACATTTGCATATTTAACAGAATTTTACTCCTAATTAGTGAGACCACCATTAATCAAATGTTTATAATGTAAAATCTCACACACTGACTAAACCAGATGCTCTCTAAATTCTGCGCAGTGTGGGTTGTTGCATCTCTTTAAATGGGTGCAGAAATCCCCAGTGTCTCAGTTCACAACACACCCAGCTGTTTGGCTTGGAGCATTATTTGTCTACTTTTTGCATCCAGATGAGTGCAGTGCACTGTGGGAAACCAGCCTGCAGACTGCTGGATCACTGACAGTAAGTCTTTGGTACTGATGATCTCCCCACAGTGTTAATCCATGAGGCAGCGACAGGGCTCCATTTAACTTTCCCTGGACAGAGGAACGTAACACCTGTGGCTCACAAAAAATCTGAAACATTGCATAATATAACCCACGTAGAGGTTTGCTGTAATATCACACAGTTTGCACTGATCATGGTAATAAAAATGTAAAGACCCTATATTGCTAAAATGAATGCATATCACCTGCCACCTTTCATGCTTGAGTTTTAGACTAAGATCATCTTGTGCTGGGAAGGGGTGGGGTGGTAGCTGTTTTGGTCAAACTTTATAAATGAAGTTTATGTGCGATCTCATGCGATTTTGTAAGAACCAATGAGATGTGTTAGTGACTCTCAAATGCCAAACGAACCTACGAAATCTGCTCTCATTGTCATAGTTCCATGATGAAAAAAGCATAATTCTGTTCTCAGATTTGAGTCTTCTGACCCTACTTGTCACAACCCCCAGGATGAACTTTTCACCCCCCTTCAAGTACCAATACATTTTGTGATTGGTCAGAAGTTTGTGTTTATGGTGAAAGCACTTGGATGCTGCATTTTGCAAACTAACTCCACTTCCAGAAACTGACTTTTGCACCTGGAAGCAGACAACTTTCGGAACTTTAACCATGACAGATTTGTGGTCAAAGTAACGGCAGATATTGGCGTGGATACTTTTTTTTCAAAGTGGAGATTCCAGCAAAAAGAAGCCTGTGCTGTGACGTGTACAGTAGCAAGAGGGGTTTTCCATGAGCTCAGAACCATGTGTCTCACGGACAATGATTGATGTGTGTGAAAACGAATGTAGAGCAACCACGTGACTGCTTGTTGACTTGGCTGAGAATGTTGGGCCCTTTAGCTCAATCTATTTCAAGATGGCCTCTCAAGCCAACTGACCTTAACAAAACCACAGAATGGCTCAAAGTTTTCATTTTATACCCAGAACATTTGCGGGACACCTCTAAGACTGAAAGGGGCAGTGTGGATAGAGTATGACCAGTGAGGGTGGGGCATTTTACACACTTTCAAGTCCACACCATTTCTAGTTATGCCAGATACACTGAAATGAAAACCGATGGACATTTTGTAACTGATTAACTAAATGTCAGATGCAAGTATTGTATTTTTATATCCTCTGATCATTGCAGCCTTTTGGTTTAAAACAGAGAATGAGACTTGGTGCGTCTTATTGATGTGTTCTTTCTCTCTTCAAAATAAAGTTTTTTTTACATTCTAACATCTGATGTAAAAGGTACCACCTTCAGGGGTGTGACCAGGAAGAGAGGTTGATTCATCATTATGTAAAAGGAGGTGAAAGGAGGTTTTTGTTGGTTTCTGTGCAGTCTCTTAGAACAGGCTGTTCCTGACATTTTGTTTTGCATTCGTGATAAGGCGCCAAGAACTTCTTACTTATTTTTGATGCCTGAATGCTGTGAACTGCTGTGGAACTGATTGAAATCAGAGACAAGAATAAATTTTTTAAAGAGAATCATATGGTTTTGTGCTTTATTATTCAGACTTCTATTTATAGATCACAAATTTCCATCAAATGGATAAGTTTGTATTTAAAAAAAAATCCCTTATATTGAGAATAATATGACGCTATTTTAGTAGCAGTAACTAGATTGCTCCAGCCTAACCCTGATTCCTACTTTAAACCCAACCCTTGCCTGTTTAACTTGTCTAACCCTAAACTCATAACCGTAAACTAATTTCACACGTTAATGCTAAATGAATGGAAGTCAATACAATGTTTTAATAAGGATAGAACTATAAACGTGTGTGTGTGGTGGGGGGGGGGGGGTATGCATGTGTGTGTGGGTGTGTGTGTGTGTGTGTGTGTGTGTGTGGGAGCAAGTGAGAAAAAGAGAAACATTGTGAGAATCACAAACTACAAGTACTTTGTTAACCTACCCAAGGGGAAAAGACATTATTGTTTTAAAGTTTGAATTGTTTGTGGACATTTTTACACTGATTCATATAATTCTGATTTAGAACAAAGGTTTTACAGGTTCATCATTCAATGTAGCACCAAATAAGAGACATCTGAATTCCTGAGTGTGACAGATGGTGAGAAACATGAGCAGATGGACTCGTGCTGATCCATGTAGATTCTCGCCTGATTTCACACATTTATAAAGAATTAGGAATAAAGTGGTGCTGGAGTACTCAGTATCCTTTCCTTGATTTACTTGGTCTTTATTTACTCACCAGCAGTGATGACAAAAGATTTTATTGTGATAAACTGAAGCTCATAGACACAATTTGAATTATTTGTTAAAATCATCTAAGTGTAATGATTCACTGTACTTGTACAAGTAACTGTTAGTGGGGACAGTGTGTTTTACTGGGGCATAATTCATATTCATTCATCTGTTGAGTTAATGAAACTTTTTTTGACCTTACAGGACTCAGGTTGAAGTCAAACACTGTCTTTTGTTCAGAAATGTTCTTATGTGAAGTGATCCAGGGAGACCAAAAAAGCAGCAATAATTATCACCACCCACCCCTGAAAGTCCAAGACATTTAATGAAACTTGTTTAAACTAATCACTGGATGTACATCAACCCATATCAAAATGGCTACCACAGCTAAATGATGTTCAAAAAGAAACATGGCTATAATTGTCAAATTTACAGTTAAAATGCAATGTGGTAGTAGCTGAAACTGGGCACTACTACATACTCTGTAGATTAACTAATTGCCTAAAATATTACAGCTTACAAAAGGTTTGGACCCAGAATCAGACAGGCGTAAGGAACTTAAAACAAAACTTTACAAGAACATGGCCAACAAGACAACAAACTTACTCAAGACAAAGAGCACAACACAAGAATATGGGATATGTGACAGGATGCCAACATACAATGCAGAACTGCACTCTAGGACACAGACAAACAATCTAAAGACACACTAACAAACGTAAGAGCAGGTAACACAAACACAAATGAAACATAAACACAAAATGGAAAAAAATAACAGAAAACACAAATCCACAAAAATATAAAAAAATTTTTGTTAAAACGTTAGTAGTCAACTCTGTTTGTTGTTGAGGGTTAAATCCAACAGGTAAATATAAAATGTTGAGCAACCATCTGGTGCAACGGCTACTTCTTGGAGTATATTATGAATCAATCTCAGCTATTAGCACACCAACTTAGAGCATATCTGTAATATTTTATTATTTGTAGTGTAAGAAACTTACACCTCTTATAACGAAAGTTATAAGGAAATTATTTAGCAAGGGATCTCTTCTTTTCGGTAACCATTTCTTCTGTACCAAAGTGAATGGACAGAACACAATAAGTGAACCAACGCAGTAAATTTAAATTTGATCCATCAATAAATGCGATCATTTATTTACATAATCAAACAAATCACGAGTGAACAACTTATTTA
>JARVJO010030671.1:0-11698 GCA_031762555.1 Cynodonichthys magdalenae | reverse complement strand
ATATTCCCCTAAGAAAAACCAACAGAATGTGTAATGTTTTAAAATCAGTAATTAAGACAACTCATAAATTCCTTACAGCATGATGCTGCCACCACCATGCTTCACTGAGAAGATGGTGATCTCACCATAAGGTGCTCTGTTTGCCAAGACATGGTGTCGTCCCTTATGGTGAAAAAGTTTTATTTTATTCTCATTTCAGCACATCTCCTTCTTCCACATGTTTGGAGTCTCCAACTTGACTTTTGGTCATTTCTAAATGGTTTGTTCAACATCAGTAGCTTTTCCTATCACTCTTCCATAAAGTCCAGCCCTGTGCAGC
This sequence comes from Cynodonichthys magdalenae, assembly GCA_031762555.1. Classification (NCBI taxonomy): domain Eukaryota; kingdom Metazoa; phylum Chordata; class Actinopteri; order Cyprinodontiformes; family Rivulidae; genus Cynodonichthys; species Cynodonichthys magdalenae. The sequence continues at coordinate 11,379 of JARVJO010030671.1, read as the reverse complement.
TCTGTCTCCATTGTCGAGTCTTCATTGCGGTTTTATTGTCCAGTAGTCAGACATTTTTTTTTATAACTGCATGTGTAACTGTGGGCTTCACCTCTCTCCAGGAGGAGTTTGAAAATTCTGCCTACTGTTGTCAAAATTGCGGGGTTTCTGCAGGTTTCACCAATGCAAATTTAAGACCTTTTAAGACACAAAATAACACAAAAGCTGATTTGCTGCAATATAAGTTGCGTGTTTGTAGTTGTAATTATATTCAATCAATAAATACGTGTCGCAGGAGCATTGTATTGAGCCTTAGAGGTAGCGTTACATGGGAGTTAGAAAATTTAAACCCATTTAAAATAAACTGCAGAAACCCTGAATTGTAAGCGTGCAAAACCCGCTTAGAACCACTGCAGAGGCGGTTCTGAAAGTGCAGCTGGAACTGGAAATAGAGACACATTTGGCCGAGGCTGAACCGAGGAGAACCTCATACAGATGCATCCATGGAGCGGGGGCTTTATTGTGGTTTAATGGACTGACTCTCCTAACTCTGCTGAATTATGTTGCTTTAGATCCTAACGATTGGGGCTTCAAAGCAAAGCGGTGAACACAAATGCACACATCACTTTCCAGTTTTATATATTATTAGGATTATTTGAAACCTTTACCACTCAATTCACATCATTAATCTGGAGCATTTTCATAGAACTGTTATCCATGCATACATATATAATACAAATCTATTTAAATTCCAGTTTGTAAGGCAACACAACAGAGAAATAACTAAAGGGGTGAATACTTGTGCAACCTTGTGTAGCGTAAATTTAAATCCAACACACACAGCAGGGAGCTCACCGATGGGTTTGGGGACAGGCATGACCTGTGTGCAGTCGAAAGGCAGATTACTGAGAGACCAGATGACAGGATGAACCTTCTGCATGATGTTGAGGGAGATGGCAACGATGCTGCAGGTGTCCTGACGAACAGCCACGCGACTAAAACAAATGTAAATCACAGGAGGTAAAAACTGTAAAAGCTATCTGGAAAGAGTCCGTTCAGAACGTAAACATGTCATTACACCTGATGACAGGGACTCACCCAGGCCACGTCTGGTTGGGCTCAAACAAAATGAGCAACGTGGGCTCATAGTAACCTTGGAGGAACTTCATGTCGATGATGTTCAACAGCTTCTCATCCAACTCACGAACATCAATGATGTAACTGGGTAGGAAGCTGGATTTAGGTCTGCAAATGAGATTCTGCGTTAGTAAAAAAAAATCTTAACAGCAACGGGAAAGAGGAGGAAAAGCTTTGAGGGACATAGTATTGAAGTCGTACCCTTCTCCCACTCCGCTTTCCTGCTCATCAGTCAGTGTGTCCTTTCGGAATGGCAGCACCACAAGCTTGGTGCCATAAACAAGCATCACAGCACAGCGGTTCTCTGGATCGACACGGACTATCGGAATGTGTACATTTTGCACAAACCCATCCTAAAAACAAAAAAAGAAAGCAAGTATCAGCTAAACAACATCTAATTTGAATCTCAGCATTTTCTTTTCCTCTACTACACACTCTGAGCTCTGGCTCCTCAAAGTAATGCAGAGACAAGGTCTTGAGGTCGTGTGTCCCAGGATCATACTCAACTACAGACAACTGGTGAGAGAGCAAACATGCACACAGATCAGTGAAAATCAACTCAAGTTTGTTAAAGCAATGCACGTGTTACACAGCAATACCTTTGCATCCTTGAAACTTAGAAGAAGTGCATCTTTGTTGGCTCCTATAAGCTGCACACTGGCCATTGACATCACATTACCAAAGAGAGAAAAGGACGCCACCTGCTCCAGCTTCTCTTTACGAGTTTTGGCATCTACAACAGGATAGTCAAGTCTCAGCAAACACACATTATTTTCTTAATAATAAAATAAATATGAGTTAGATTTCTTGACGTACCAGATGACTTGTCAGTCTTTGACATAGTCTGAAATAAAACACAAATGTTACACACACATATCTTTCAGAGCCAGAATTAACAACATTAATGCGTAGAATCTACCTCCACATCATGACTGATCCTGTAAACGTAGAGTTGAGACGTTCCAGCGATGACTAGATTCTTCTCCTTGCTGGATATAAAGTTGCAGTAGACAGAAAACTCCACAGCAGTGGGGGTGTGGGCTTGTCTGTACACAGCATACATCCTGGACGTCTGCCCTCAGCATCTGACAGGAGACAGCAACATATCAAGACCACATTTTTATCTAAAGTCTTCTGGGAAACTAAACTAGTTTAGGTGACACACTATGTTCAACGTAAATATATCAAGTTTTTGATGAATGCGGTAGCCATTAAGTAATCTTTAAACATGGTTTACAGATGTGTTAACATCCTGCCTAGACTTTACATGCAAGGATTTACAACTTTAATGCTTTTCTGAAAAAATTAACAAAACAGGAGCGGGCTTAGTGGTTCCCATTAGTTTTTTTAAATACCAGTTTTGTTCATGTTAATAAAAGCCAAAATATGGCTCTAAAAAAGGTAAACAGCTAACAGTTAGCTTCAGGATAAATGTATGAAAAAACCGCTCGCAAACGCTAGCAGGAACATGCCAAAGCTAACATAGAGCACGCAACAAACTGATGTTTAGTCAATTCTACATTATACATGTGAGCATACCTACGTCCGATACGTTGTCAGTTATTCGCTTTATTGTCTACCTTTCAGTTCACTTTAAAGGAGTCATATTTTGTGTTATACTGGCTCAAAGGTTGTTAGCCAGTGGCAGATGAACAGGCAGTTAGCTTTGTTGGTACCTTGAGTGCTAACACTGTCGCGCATGCGCAGTCACTGCCCGCAGCGATTCTGCGCATGTGCAGATCCATGGCGCTGGCAAGCTGAACTTTCTTTTTTTTTAACACAATAAATGCTCAAATCAGTTTAATTTATTCAACTGCTAGTACACTGTGGGATCAAACTACAATTTTTTTGCCTGGTTTTACCCAAATACAATATTGTATATTTATATATAACATGCTGTTTATGTTTGTTTTTTCACATTACGTTTCTTTACTCAGTAGATTTCATTATGAAAGCTTTGAAGAATAACAAGGCCATCCCAGTTTTTTTTTTTTTTTGGCAAAGCTGGGTGTGCCAATAGCTAAATATCCCCTTTAATTTTGAATGACTAAACAGTGGATAAAGTTTCTCAAATAATAATTTACAAGTAGTCTTTTAACTCGCTTGTGAAACATTCCAGAACAAACAGTAGATAATAAATGGTTGTGGATGTTCTTAAAACCTTCAAAATCACTGGATATTTTTCCACAATTGTATATTGGCAGTTTTAAACTTTCTTTAAAAATAAAAAAGGTTAGGTTTAAAATACCCCCAAAAATCTTCACCATTTCATATTTATAAAAATGCTTAAAAGTAGAATTTAAAAAATGTCATGATACACATTCTGTAAACTTAAATACAGAACTAAGGAAATTCAGACTTATGTTAAAAACACTTGTAAAATCTACCAGGTATCATTGTTTTTAAAAGTATAGTGTTACCATTTGTGCTCACAAGTAAAATTGGAAAGAGTTAAAAATCAAAAAGCTCAACACAAAATATTTCAGTTTTATTAAAAAAAAAAAAAGTACAAGTTCAAAGTGCACAGTAATTAATGCAAAAACTTTGAAAGTAGCAACATAATAGATTCTGTATTTCAAAGTATAAAAGAAAATCTTATAATACTGATTATGTTGCATCTTTGTCAAATTTTAGCATTTTGAACAAGACACTAACATTTTCAATATTATCATAACCTTGATGAGCTTTAGGATGAAGGTGGTCTTTATTAAATAACGTTTTTATCTGAAATATATGGAATAGCCAATAAAGAAAAAGAGATTTAAAGAGAGCTTGTTTTCTCCTAATAACAGCTTAAAATATGTACTTCAACTTAAAACTTAATTTATCACAACTACTAATTTTTTTCAAAAACATACACAAAAATCAAAAAGGGACACATTGGAAGTCATGTTGGCAACTGAATCAAATTGTCACATCAGGAAACAACGATCAACACATTTCTGTTACAGTGGTGCTAATGATGAAGCTGAGTTTTTACACAATACGTTATGTTTTCTCCAATTTAAAACTACCTTGTTTAATAGGATATTTAACTCAAAGAGCTTTAAAAGAATCAAATCAATAACAGCATGTAGCCAGCTTCTGTACAACTGTAATTAATAACACAAATAAATTCAAGTCTTTTAGCTTTGTCCACTCATATTAACCTCAAGACAAAAACACTCAAAGCACTGAAGGTGACAAAACTCCCAGCAGGACAAAGGCATGAAAATATAACCTTCTAAAGCAAAATATTTTTTTGTCAACAGATTTTTTTTTAGCAAATTCTGAATTTTTGTGGTTTGATTCAACCTCTTCTCTTAAACCAACCAAAAAGGCAAGAAAAAAAGAGCTTTTTTAGTAAAAATGATTATTTTGTTCAGTATGGTGGGTTTAAAGAGTGCGATGGCGGCTTTAGTTTGCTTGATTGAAAGAAACTCTCTATGACGCAACAAGTTTTGTAAACATTTACGTAAACTGATTCTTTCATTTAAAATTTTGGGTCTTTGTGTTTATTGTCAAGGTTTATTTTTATTTTCTATTTAAGTATGGTTTTAGTTAGCTTAGCATCCATACATGTGATGCAATATGGTGGTAATTAAGTATAATACATGATCTATCAGGATAAATGTTAGCAAAACCACTTAAAAATAAAAACTGCCCCTTAAGCTACTTACCAATAATGAAATAGGCCAGGATCATGAGAAAGTAGTAAACAGATTATTAAAGTTAAAGTATTATAAAGACCACACAATAAGACAATGTACTGAAAGGACATCTTCACAAAAATGGGATTTGGTGTTAGATTTTTCTTCCACTGTAGAAATAAAACTGAAGAAACACTAAAGAATTTGATAAAGCTTGTTTTTGATCAAACTGCACACTGAAAAATTGAGCCCTTTAACTTGTAAAAGCACATACTAAATCATATTAGACACTAAGAATACGAGTCCTTTCTCTGAATGAAACCATTTTACTCAGCGGTGGATTCGTTGACATGTGATAAGATACTCTGGAAAAGCTTGTGTGTCGTTGAAGATGACGAACATCGCTGGGTTGGTTATGTCATCAGTCACGCTGTCGTATCTGAGGGGAATATCACCCGTCTCCTTCAGCGGCGCCGTTTTCATTGAATGGCAGCCTTTAGTGAAGTCTCCTGTTAGAACCTTTGACACAAAAATGAACTTGTATCCGTCTGTGTTTGGGGGCGAGTACTGATCCTGGACAGACAGCGCAGATTTGACGGCAAAATACACTCCCTGACCGTAGACAGTGGCTGTGTGGGGGGGAAACATGTGTCTATGATTAGAAACAGATATTTAAAATGACAACCTGAGTGCAAGACAAACAAGAAAAGACATATTTAAATGTACCGTTCTTTCCACAGAAGCTTCTGTTGAATCCATGAACACAAATCTCTTTAACACTCGCCTCACTGGTGCCGTGGTACAGAGTTCGTTCAATTGTTGGGTGTGTGGATTGTTGAAGTACGCTCGCTTTCTTCAGCTTGTACTGATTGTACAGCAGTCGATTCATGAGTTTCTCCACCTGGGAAGAACGTTCAGTGTCATCACAGAACCATAATATCACAAGACAACATATTAGGCCACTCAGTTGTTTTTGGTTTCTCAGATTTGAGAAAAAAGTGGTAAAGTTGAGATTACAGTCAAAACGTTGAGACAAAAGTTGAAAATGCTTCCAAACTAAGTTCAAGGACATGAACCATATTATGCTCTTTATCCTAAGTTTTTTTTCACCAATATTGCAGCCAAGTCATTTTCTTGAGCTAGTTTGATGCACCGTCTTTATTACGCCATCAATCACCTCAGTGGAACACCCAGAACCTCCTTCAATCCTTCACAATAAGAGTCTCAGACGTCTCAAATCATCAGTTTATACAAATAGCATTCATAACAGTGTGGCTGATAATTCAATATTCATACAATTGTTTGCCTCTTTATGGCTTCCTCTATAAACTGCTGTCACTTACCATGTGTCACTTTAACCATTTAACTATCAAAATATTCTGCTCCATTGGTATTGTGTTATGATTTACAGTATTTGTAACTTTTATACTTTGGGAATTATTTAGCTATTCACAAAATTTTGATGAGATTTCTTTGTTTCTTTCAAAAACCTGGATCTCTGAAATCTGTCAGCATATTTGCTCACTTTTTGTCACCTTGAGCTTTTAGAATCTGCTTGGTAATGAAATCGTCAGTTCTGCTGATTTTAGCTACTGTTTTACCCTTCTGTTCTGCTTGTTTTAACTTTAATAATTCAGTTGTCAACAATGGCGGTTCGTTTTAATCCCTAAACAACTTCATTTTTACAATTTCAACTTTTTTTCCCAACATTTTGACCTTAATGTCAAAGCTTCAAAAACAAACACCAAAAAATCTTCCAACTTATTTTAATCCTTCTGAGTGAGCCCAATACATCATTGATATAACATGTTACAATTTGTCTTTTTTGTACCTGTATGATTCTTATTTTGCTGTGATACTCCTGTATGGTCCCATAGAAATTTTTCACCACATCCTGAAATTCATCAGAGTCCTCACTGACTTTAAATGCTTCAGGCAAGTTTGCCAGCAGAGAGTATTCTTCTTCTGTAGTTGAATGGTTTAGTTAGAATTTTTTTTAAATCAGTAACACAAATGATCAACGTGTATATGGAGCCTCAAAACTGACAAACGGTGAGCAACAACACCAGTCAAAAATGTAACGGTAACAAACAAACAGTGGGACAAGTAAAAAATTACGTTTCAGCATAAATGACTGCATTTTTGTCAAACATGTGTGTTCATTTCAGGACATTACCCCAGCTTACACAGCCACAGAAGGACCAGGCCATCACACATAAAGATTAGGGGTATAACAATACATCGATCCACATCAACATATCAATTGAATCATTAATGATTCAAATACATTGAGGCAAAACGAAAACACTGATCTATATTGGCATTATATGCCCAATCATATGCTCATCTAACACTATCATCTGATGGGCATATAATAATGATAATAATAATAATAACAATATTAATAATAATATGCATCATATTGATTGCAGACTTGTGAATTTAATTAATCGAAATCGTATCATGACACACTTTGTGATATTAAGAAACGTATCTTCATCCAAACAAATCAATATATCATATCGTGATGAAGCTGGTGATTTACAGCACTGATAATGATTACAACCACCTGCCTAGCAGAAGCACACACAGCTCCAGGACTGTTTCTCCCACACAGACTGGGATGTCTTTGACCATCAGGACCTGGCTGTACACACTGTGGCTCCTCTAACCTTCTGTGTTGATAATGTCACCATAGAAAAACATCTGGAAGTCCCCCTACCAGAAGCAGTGGATGACTGACCAGGTCTAGCAGCTCCTTAAGAACTGCAATGCTGCTTAAGGGTCAGGGGACAAAGCTCAATACAGCACAGCTAGAGCTGACATGAGCAGAGGAATCAAAGCAGCGAAGACAAGCTAGAGGGAGAAAATAGAGGCTCCCTCAGTAAACAACACTGGTATGGCATCCAGCAGATCACAAATTTCAGGTAGACTCAGTACAACTAGTGACTCGTGTGCGCCATTGGTAGAGGAGCTAAACAGATTCTTTGCTTGCTTTGAGGCCTCAACTAATCTAACCCTAACCACAGCTCAACCTATCACTGACACCCCCACCCTATGGACAGTGCAGAAGCATATGAGGCAGATGATGAGCAGTGTGAATTCCAGGAAAACCACTGGACCAGAGGGAATTCCCAGCCAACTCCACAGGGGTGTGTGCTGAGTCCCTTTCTCCATCGTCTTTAAACCTATGACTGTAGCTTCGTCCACTAAAGTAACACCCTCATGAAGTTTTCAAATGACACTATTGTGGTGGGATTGACCTTGGGAGGAGATGAGACTGTCTACAGTAATGAAGTCTTGAGACCAATACAGTTAACATTCTTGTTCTGAACATAAGACAAAGGAAGTCCTCTTAGACTTCAACACATGCATGCACTTTGTACAGCCACTATATTAGTCATATGCAATATTCTGTATAGAACCTATTTAATATTATTTAATTTGTAAATATTTATTTTAAGCTTCTTCACATTTAATGGATATGTTGTCCTGCTATGCTGTGCACCAAGCAAACTCCTGTGCAAGCACCTTGGGAGAGGCTCTGCAGTTTTGTTGTACCTGTTGGACAATAAAGCTTCATTCATTCAATATTCGCCTTTTCTGGTATATTCACCAGGACCAAAATACCTAATGGGGTCCAAAGCTTGGTCCAAATAAATTCTGAGTTGGAGGTGTGAAATGTGTAACGTGTGAATTCAGTTTAGATTTTGTTTACAGGCAGGGTTAAGCTACAGAAATCCTAATAGAAATAGAAATATAAACTTATGTGAGAGGGGAGTGGGAGGATTTCCTTGTCTGACACAGAATTAGAGATGGCCAAAATATTCAAAAAATGTTTAAATATTAACAATGAGCTGAAAGAGCATTTCTGCTTGAAATACTTATCCCTGGACCCCATGACCCTCAACAAGCTCTTAAAACAAGGTATTATGAAAAACACCTTTTTTTAGCTTTGTATCAAGTTATGTTATTCCCTCATCAAAACTATACCCAGAGTGTTGTTTTGACTCATTCAAGCATGTTTGAGAAATCCTTAAATCTCCCGTAGTAACCATGTCAAGCTGCCTAAAAGGTTGTTGGTACAAAGAAGAGCCTACTTACACAAAACTCCTCCCAGAAGCTCAGTCTGCAGCCAAGCTCCCTCCCCGTAGAGCACCCCTCCCCTGAAGCAGTGTTTGACGTGTCTACAAGGTGATGTGGGAGTGGTCAAAACAGTAGGAGGTTCTTAAAAAGATGCCAATTTCAAGGCATTTAGATAGGATATGATGCAAAGTCAAATTTGTTTTTGACATATACAACTTTTTCTTAACAACTGAAGGTAACATAGTTACTTGAATGTGGTATAGAATTGAACTACGTGCCTGAAAAATACACATCGTCTCTTTAAAACTTCAGAACCATTTTTGGTGTATTCACTACTAAGCGCAGCTAAAGCGATGATTTTCAACAGTTTGCAGTTTTATAAAGTTATACAAAATCACCACCTTCTTCTAGGAAATATGATACAGTATTGAAAATGATTTTACACCAAAACCAAAGGCAGGCCATCTTAGTTAACTTGTTTACAACTGTAGAATTATTTTTCCCAAACCTAAGTTGTATTTAATTACATTTTTGACTTTTGCCACAGTCTGTCAGTCTCATGGCTCCATAAACTGTCCAAAAGCTCTACAAATTTCCACTTACCTGGTACATCCTGTGTCACTTCTCCTAATTCATTCAACTTCCTGGATATTTTCACAGACTTCCCTGAAGCCATGTTATATTCTTGCATCTTGTCAAAGCTGATAATGTGGGGTTGATTGTCGAGTAACATATCAACCTTCTTAAGCTTCAATCTCCAAGCATTCTCAATGAATACTGACGCGTCATCAGAATAAGGAACTGTATCGGAGGAGGCCGGGTCATGTCGTACCCAGTGAACAGTCTTCAGGATTTCCTTATCGGACACAGTATTAGAGATTTTCTCTACCAGCAGCTTCACGTCACACATTGCACTGGTCACGTAGTCTTTGAAGCCAGAAACGGCAACAATGGTTCCCTGAATCTGAATCTCAACTGCATGCTTCCGTTTGATCATGTCCAAACATTTATGGTGGTATTCAGACATTTGCCTTATGTTTCGATGCTCCAGTTTCTCCTCCGACTGTCTCTGGCTCACTTTCTTACCAAAGGCAATGTCCACCCGAATCAGGTCACAGCTATAACCGGCAAACACACTTAATTCAACGATGTTGGCTGCTTTTATTGAGTCCTCTAAAGAAATACCAAGTTTTTTCTTTTTCTGTTGCTCTAACAAGGGAGTCTTCTCAGTAATACTAGAGGTGCGTTCATCTTGGATCAGTTGCTTGGACAACTCCAAGGCTTTTTTAAGCTGTTCCTCATCATCTTTCAGGAGGCAGTTGCTTGACTCCATAGAATATTGGATAGCTAAAGAAAGTTGGGCCTCTTCTTCCAAGTCACTACTGAAGCCCATTTCATCAGTCCAAAGACCTGCCCCACTTGTAGCATTCTGACCAGCTGAGGACTGAGAAGATTTAACAGATTTCTCATCAGAGGCTTGATCTGTCAGGCTTTTTGGTTCTGCTGTGTACAGATCAACATCATCCAGGTCATCAAGCATGTCTGGGGTGGGCGCTCTCTTTGCCTCCTCTAAAAGGCCTGGAAGAGCATAAACAAATTATTTTAATCTGCAGACACCCACAATAAAAAAATAAAATTAAAAAAAGAACTGGTGATAGAAATAAAGACACTACCTTTGTTTGAAGCACCATTACAGTCCGTCTGCATTGAATCTGATAAATCCTGTGCAGAACCAACCACAGACACCTTCTGGAAGTTTTTCTGAGACATCGTATGCCATGCAGTCTCAAAAATATCCTGGAATACCAAAAACATTTACTTTACATTTACCTCTACTTCAGGGAACCTTGAAGTAATTTACTTTCAGTGTTAATTAACAGACTCACTAAATGCTACAAAATAACTTGCATACATTAAAAACATAGCATTAGCTGTGTTGAGATAACAGTGGTAACCAGCAACTCTAAAAGTCTCTTCCAGTGGTGTAAATACAGATACCAGCATTTTTACAAGTACCCCGATACCCAGAACCGATATGGATACCAGTATCAATACTCCAATGATATAATCGTCTACATTTCAAGTGAAATGTTTGTCAGCTCCATGTTTAAAAAAAATTATACAAGTTGAAAGAATTTTTTAAAATTTTGCAACAGTATCTGTAGTAACTGTTATGCTGTAAATTTAATTTGATCCACAGGCTGTAGGGCTATAAGGAGGGAGAGCCACCTTGTTCTAAATAAAATAAATGTACTTTAAAGTCAATGGGCTTCATGCAAGAACCGTTTATCTAAACAGATTTGTTCTTAAGTTGTGTGTACGAGAGATTTAGGAGAACTTGTCACATTCACCAATTCTCTCGTATTCTAAGATTTTTTTCAGAAATGAACAAAATTCCCATGTGGTCCAGACCTGTCGTATATTGCATGTGTAGTCAGTCTGCTGTTATCCAGATGGATTTTCTTCACTAACTAGTGTTGTGGTACTCGAGACTGGTCTTGGTCTCGAGACCGGTCTTAAGACCACTTTTTTATGGTCTCGGTCTTGT
>JARVJO010030670.1:0-11699 GCA_031762555.1 Cynodonichthys magdalenae | reverse complement strand
CCCCCCCCCCCCCCCCCCCCCCCCCCCATGACCCACGAAAGGAGGTAAAAGATAATGGATAGAGGATCTTCCTTCTTTTTTTTGTTTTGCTTGCTTTTCTTTCTTCTTTTTTTTTACTTGGAGGTGTGTGTGTGCTTGTATGTGTGTGTGTGTGTGTGTTGGTAAACTGTTGCTTCACAAGATAGTTACTTTAGGCTGACTGACAGAAAGTTATCTGACCACATCAGCAACTCTTCAGTCACCTCGAGGGTCAAATTATTCGAGTTCTGCTGCTGGCCAGGAATCCTGGTTAGCCTGTTCATGTTGTTTACATTCTTCTGAATTTTTGACATTTTCATAAAAATAAAAATGTTAAAGCACAAAAGCTTACAATGAAATGCATGAAACTGCTTCAGGTACTTTTAGATTCTTTTAATGTAGGTTGTTCTGATTTTTTTTTCTTTGCTAAGATGTTGATGTTTTTTTTATTACCAGCAAATACTTTTTGAGGTTTCTATACAATTAGCAAAACAAATTGTAAATAGCCTGAACTAATACAATGCTTTATCATGCCCAAGAACTCAAAATCACTTTACACTACAGTTATTTACCCACTGATGGTGGTAGGCTACATTGTAGCCACAACTGAACTGATTACTTTTTCAACCCATCATTCACACTCATCACATTTTTTATTCTGATAGCTGCCTGAAAAAGAAAAGGCTTTCTTAGAATCTAAAGTTCAGCAATGTTACCTTTTGTTTTGTCTGATGCCACAAACTCTCCCTCTGAGGCCTCACCTGAGCACAATACTGATTAGAAATTTCTGACCTCCAAAGAGTAAAAAACCAGCTGGTGCTGTTTGATGACATGTTTCTTAAAACAAGTTTGTGTTTAATGACCACTGGCACCAACTCCATCAACCCAACATAGAAAATCAGTAATAAAAATGAATGGATGAATTCCTAGTAGCCTATAGGCACCACAATTCTTTAAATTATTATTAGTTTGTGTCACATAAACTTTTTAGAAAGGTCTTTATATTTATATGTGGTCTAATGGAGCTGACTCTTTCGATCTAATTACAAAAAGTTTAAAAAAAGAGATTGTTGACAACATTGGAAAAACACAACAATAATCACAACTGAGCAAGGAAAAAAAAAATACCCTCTGGTAACTAAAATAATTTCTAAACCTGGGTTCCACAAGAATGTAGGTGTGTCTGTTGGGACTATATATCTTATTGGAAAAACCTCTGCAAACACAATGTTCATCCAAACAAGAGTTCTGAGCTCATTTCTGATTGTGATAAACCAACATGAAGTTTTGTTCTACAGTAGCAGCTCTGCTTATAGCAGCTTGTCTGTTTGTGTCCTCTGACGCTATTCCAGCAAAGCCTGGTAAGTTTGATTTTTCAATTCCTCCATGTGTTTCATTCTGTTTTTGTTTGAGTTTTTGTTTGTTCAACAAATCTAGAAATTCGATAACTTTATTAATGTTAAGCCCATTTTTCCTCTAAAACCAGGGATCTGCCCAGGAAACCTTGATTCTGAGCTGCCTGCACAACGATGTAACTATGACTTTGCTTGCCCCGGAGATAAAAAATGCTGTCAGTATGATTTTGGATCGTACTGCACTCATCCCATTATAAGTAAGAGACAAAATTGACTAAGTAGAAGGTATTATTATATTTAGCAAAAACTTAGTTTTAGTTATATTAAGCTTGGATTGATGGTTGAATGTAAGGGGGGATTTTTTAAAATAAAAAACAAAAATGTATGCATGTTTAAAAAACTCACAGCATGAAATAAAAAAATAATAAGTTTGACTTATTTTTTCAAACAAATAACCTGCTACTAAAACCTTGTGATTGATGTCTTGTTTTTATCTTGCATCTGAATTATTAGTTGTTAAAAGTGAAATGATTTGTTTATTAGTTGTGTTTTAAAATTTGTTGAGATATTTTTAGTTGCATTTTGTCAGTGTCTGATTTCTGTTCAGTAGACTTGCAATTCAGTGACAGCAGCTCCTAGGGCAAAACAAAAACTAAAAAAATAAAAACTTATTGATTTACTGAATCAACCTAAAATTACAGGACTTAATCCAAAAATTAAAGACTGAACTTACATGACTTAATTGAGTCTTAGTTTAAAACCTTGGTAAAAGATCTCACTAAGTGATACTTATTTCTGAATGTTATTTATGAGATATTTTGTTAAACAGATGGTCTACATTTAATAATAATTAGAAAGGACACTTCTTACATCTCATTTGTCTGAGTTTTGGTTTGTAAGTTTTTTGCAGAAATTACACTTTCTCTCATTACCTCTCAGATTTTTGCTAAAGGTCATCGTCCAAAGCTCTCTAAATCTTTTGTTCCTTTAAAACCATTTCAGTATGACACAAACTTCCCAGGAGCTGACAAATGTTGTGTGTTTGATTACATATCTGATTGTTCTTATCCTATTCAAAGTGAGAGACACAATATTTAACAAAATATATAAAAAAACATTTTGTTCAATCAATTTAAATTAAAATGTTAAAGCAATTAGTTCGTTTTTTTAAAATTAGAAACATTTTTTTCTCAAAGCTCATATTTGTCTGACTGCATAAATAATTGCTTTCTCATTTTCCTCAGCACATCCTGGGTGTCCACCTCCAAGTGGTGGACCTTGTAAAAAGGAGTGCTCCTGGGTCAAAAGATGCAGAGAGGGTATTTGCTGCTTTAATGGATGTGGATTCACGTGCACACCACCAATACCAGGTGAAAATAAATAAAGTGGCAAAAATCTTCACTCACTCTCCTCGTAATGCTGCCATGAAGAGGTTATATGTTTGTTGTTTTTTGCTTCTCAGTTTAGCCAAAACTTTGTGGAAGACACCTATTCATCCCTCACTGATAATGATGAATACAGCTGTAAGAAGAAGTTCTGTCCAAACAGATGTGAAAACACCTGTAAACAGTAATTTTGTTTTATTAAAAACACCAATTGAGCTGCATCATACAGTGTAGTGGGCTCTTCTTTGGTGGTTTCTTTAATAAAGTCATACAAAACTGTTAGTTTGTGTGTGTTTCTGCTTCAGTACCTTTTACTTAAGATGCCAATTTGTCGAACTATATCTTTCAAAGATCTTTAATAAAAGAATTATCAGAATGTTGTCACATTTACAAATCTTTCAGAGTGATCTACAAATGCATACTGTGGGTCTGGTTCTCATTTCTGCATGTTTGCAGTAAATTCAGATTCTATTTATTGTTATCAATAAAAATAAATAAAACGATCAGGAGTCTTTGAACGTCTTTCATTTGATTAATTTTAGCTGTGCTGTACAGGGAGCTGAACACAGACCACCTTAGCTAAAACTAGTAAAGCTATCAGGTCTATTGGTCAGGCATTGTCTCCCTCGGACGTCTGGGTGTAAGTTTTAATACTCTGTAGTTTGATACAAATAACTGTTCATTAAAAGTCCAAATGTGAGAAAATGGTAAACATTGTGTCATCCTTCATCACTTTATCATGAATAATGCTCCATTTTACCAGTCAGAGTAAAAACATAACCAGGTCATGAAGAGAACTTCACTTTCTCATTTGTTTTGCTCCTTCAGTCCAAAATTACAGAGACACATAGCAGTATTCACAGGTGCCCCAGCAGACAGAAGCAATCCAACGATGTTTCACATATGATTTATACTAATAGATGGATGGATAGATGGTGTTAATTAAAAATTACAATAAATTAAAGACCCTTTCCTTCTTTTACACTTTCACTAAGGTGTACCATAGTGGACAGTTCTTTAGCTTATTTAAAACAAATATATTGTAAAAAAAAATAATAATAAAATAAGACATGAAGATGACTATGTGTGTATTTCTGCATTTATAAATTGTCCTTGCTATACAAATTTGTCAAGTTATTTTCTCAAGTGAACTGTGAATGGATCCTGTTATGGATTTGCGACCTATCCAGGGTCCATCCAGCACCCAGTG
This sequence comes from Cynodonichthys magdalenae, assembly GCA_031762555.1. Taxonomy (NCBI): domain Eukaryota; kingdom Metazoa; phylum Chordata; class Actinopteri; order Cyprinodontiformes; family Rivulidae; genus Cynodonichthys; species Cynodonichthys magdalenae. The sequence continues at coordinate 7,731 of JARVJO010030670.1, read as the reverse complement.
ACTGCTGGATAGGTTGACCAGTGATCCCTGTAAGGAAGAAGTAGGTAAAAGATAATGGGTAGATATAGATGGATGTGATTGTCTCAGACAACACTGCTAAATGCCACAAATATCAACAACATGTACATTACTAACCACCATTGTCTTGGACACAATATCTGTAAACATGAAAACAGGAAAATCTCACTACTGTTAGTTCTGCTGACCTACCTTTATCTATTAACTATTAATTAGTTTTGTGAGCAATTAACCCCACCTACATTTGGATAAATACTGTACATCAATTTCTCAGGTCAAAAGTGTTGTGATTTTCCCTATTTCTACTTTTTCTACTAATAAAAAAATGAAAGTATTTCAAACACAGTAAACGAAAAAACATTTATATCAACAGGAATTCCATATATATTTTCCGTTTTAGGTTCATAATCAAACTTCATAAACAGGAAGAAAAAGTCTGTGTTGTTGTAGAAATGTTACCGCAACTTGTTTTTTTAAAGGTGTGTGTGTGTGTGTGTGCACTTGTTTATGTTATGTTTTTAGGACTGTTTCTGGTAAACACACCTACCTTGTCAAGACCGGTCCCAATATGGTGGAATTCCATTTTTGTAGATGTTCGGTTTAGGACTAAGGTGCAAGGTTAACCTTAGGGTAAATGGTCAGGTTTAGGCTATAGAAAATACGGGAAATGAATGGAAGTCAATTAGACGGTCCTAATAAGGATAGAAATACAAACCTGTGTCTGTATAAGAGAGCGAAAAAGAGAGAGAGAGAGAGAGAGAGAGACAAGGAGAGATGTTGCTTCACAGTGTGTTAGCTGCTGTCAACAGGTCGGGTTACTTAAACTGACTAACACTCAAGTAAAAGTAACCTGGTCACATTAGTCATGCTTCAGTCACAATTGCTGATTTGTAGATTACTGTCACACCCAAAAGTGGTAAATGATCTCTTTTAATGAAAAAAAAAAAAATTCCTGTTCTTTTGATTGGGCTTGCTCTTGTAAATGTCCCAACTGTGCTACCATTTGCCTATCATCATGAAACCTAAAGTGCAGTTTACATTGTTCTGATTTTCTAAAACTTTTGTAAAAATAAATAAATAACTAAACCACATGAGGTGACAATGAAATTTGTTAAACTGGTTCTAGTACCTTGTTTTGATATTTTTGTATAGATTGGTCCGATTTCTTGGAGCGCTGACTAAAAGCAGATGGGCCAGAGTGTTTCAGCTTCAAACAGGCTGAGTGAGTGATGATTAAAATGAGGTCACCTAAAAAAGTACAAAAACAAAAGGAAGTACAAAACAACAAAAAGTGTTTTGTTTGAGAGAAGCTGAGAAACCTGAATATTATAACTGACATCTTGCGAAATGCAGAAATAAACAACCAGTTTATGTAGAAACACTTAAAGTCTTACAGATGATTAATGTGAACACTATGCAACAGGGTTTTCACGCAGTGTTGTCAAAACTATGACAATAAACCCTTTAAAGTGTTACAAAAGGATTAGAGTGGGAAAGTTTAAAATGACAATTCTGGAAATAAAAATCTGGTTTCATAATTATTTGAATCTCATATTTAGCGAGGGGACATTGTGTTGTTATTTTTGTTTACATTCCCACAGCACACTTTTTGCATTATCTCACATATGTTTGCACTCCATCACAATATTGTTTTGCGTTCTCACGCAAAACATTTTTTAATTGAGATAATAAAACCTGGTTAAGTTTTATAAAGTACAGTTTATTGTATTTTCTAAGTTATTTTACCTGAAAATACCAGTTTCTAGACAATGAGCAAAACAAGCTGTTCACCTGAACTGATGCTTTTTTTCAACCCAAGATCATTTATCTCAAACTGTTTCTCCACTGATCACTGCCTGACAACTCAATTGTTTTCTCAGAATCTAAAGATCCTCTAGAACAATGTTACCTATTGTTTTGTCTGAAGCCACAAATTCCCCCTCTGAGGCCTCACCTGAGGACATGACTGATTGGAAATAACTGACCTCAGAGAAGGGAAAAAACCTGCTGGTTCTGTTTGATGACAAGTTTCTGAAAATATTTCTGTGTTTGCTGAGGGGGTTTTGCTTGTTTTTGCAGGCATTGACGTCGACTTCCTTGTAAAAAATGTATTATTTGAAATTGTTGATATTGCAACGAAATCCCCCTCCCCCAATTTTTCTCCAGCATCGAAAGGTGTTTGTGTTTGTCAGTCAAGATGTCCCATTAACCACTGAATGAAACTCTCAGAATGAATTCATTGAATCTTGTTAACACTGAGTTAACTCAGTGATGATCCTACACATAATGGCCATAACTTAATCAATTAGTGATGTATTGTGGCTGAAAGAAAGCCCAGAAAGTCATAGGTTCAAATACTGCCATACCCAAGATGCCTACTCCCTGGTTGCTATCATACGTTGCTGTCTGTCACTCCATTTGGATGTATCTTACATATGATATGGTTGTACAGGAACAAACAGTGATGACGATGCATGGATCCCATATTAGCGCAGAGTAAAAATATTATGTTTCCCACTTTTTGAGTTTTTGAGTTTATTACAATGGAATTTATATTTTACAAAGTAATCAAATTCTCCATTTTTATTTCTGTATTCATCAGCAAAAAATAAAACCTTCAACATTTAAGAGCGTCACAGGTTTTTATTCAACCACACATCAAAACTATGCAGGTTAGGTTAACTGAAAAATTCTAAATTGTCATTTGGTGTGAGTGAGAGCTTGTTTTGTTTGTCTTTGTGGCCCTGTGATGGACTGACAACATGTCCAGGGTGCACCTCGCCTTTTAAACAATGACCCCTGGAACTGCTTCCATCAACCCAACATAGAAAAGCAGTAATGGATTTGTAGCAGCCTCTACAGTTCTTTAAATAATCCTTATGTGTCCTGTAAAGCTTTTAGAAAGGTTATTACCAATGGTCAGTTCTTCGATGTGTGGTGAAATGCATTTCTTCCCCGTCTGGGAAGAGAGGGACAAAATGTGTTTTTGTCGTCAAACATGATTTGATCTTTAACCTTTTGTTACCAGAACTTCTAAAAATGTATCCAAAAAAGAATTTGGGTGTGTCTGTTGGGGCTGTATATATTTTCAAAAGGCTCTCTGTAGACACAAGGACCGAGAGTCCTCTGTGCTGCACAGACTGTACTTTATGTTCCAGGATCTTCAGGAACTCATTTCTGATTGTGATAAATCAACATGAAGTTCTGTTCTGCAATAGCTGCTCTGCTTATAGCAGCTTTTTTGTTTGTGCCCTCTTACTCTGTTGAACCAAAACCTGGTAAGTTAGATTTTTTTTCTTTCATCTGTTCAATCTATAATTTGTTTATGTTTAAGTTTTTGTTCAACCAACCTTAAAACCTTAATAATGTTAAGCCAAATTTTCCTTGAAACCAGGTATCTGTCCTGAAGCCTTTAATACCCTCCTGCCTGTACCACCATGTGACAATGACACGGATTGTTCTGGAGATGAAAAGTGCTGCAAGTATGGATATGGATCTGTCTGTGCCCCTCCGATTACAAGTAAGAGACACAAAATTGACCAAAGAAGATGTTGTTTTAAGTGAATACAATTTTGAACTAATGAATAATCAAAACAAACTTTAAAAGACAAAACACATCAAAGCACAAAAATAAGAGAAACGTTTCAGTTTGTGGATGAGGATCACCACCTCCAAATCTGAGACCCTGTTCCTCAGGTGGAAAAGGGTGGATTCCTCTCTCTGAGGTGTTGTCTGCAGTGCTGCTTTGACACTGTTGTTTACTGTGTACCAGTCAAATGTGGTGAAGATGAAACTGATGTTCATAAGATTTTTCAAGGTTGACGCCAAAAGTTAATCTTTTAGCATTCAGTTAAAATATCATACAATGCATAGTGTTCAAAGGATGTTTTGGGGATGATGCTTAGCTTTTACCACACCTTACATCGGCTGAACTGCATACAATTCAGTGTGCTCGTCTATGGTTTTCTTTTATACAGACATGCTGATTAAATTTCTGAAAGTTAATCAACAGAGTTCTAGTCATTTTTGTGATAATGGTAGAGGTCAACTTGAAAAAGTTAATCAGTTGAAGATGCCGATCCAAAGACTAATTTCTGAAAGTTTTATTAGTCTGTAGTAGTTCATGAAGTATTTTGCCAGAACTACAGACAAGCAAATCACAAAAAAACACTGGTAAAATTGCTGCTGAAGGCAGTGGTCAATAAGAACAGATTCCTATAAAAACTTACATTGTCAGAGTTTTTTTTTTTGCATAAATTTTTTCTTTTCTCTCAGGATCTCGCAGAGCTTTGACAAAACCAGGTCGATGTCCAAAGTACTTTGAATCCTTTGCACCACTGCAACCATGTCACAGAGACTTAGAATGTCCTGGAGCTGAAAAATGCTGCAAGTTTGACTATGGATCTGGTTGTGTCCCTCCTGATCCACGTGAGAGAAACAATATTTAACAAAGTAGCCATTAAATGTTTTGTTCAATCTCTTTAACAGTTGTTGGGTTGATGTTTTGTTTTGTTTTTCTCAGCTGCTCTTGGGTGTCCACCTCCAAGAGAATTTGGGCCTTGTTTAGAAGCGTGTTTTGATGGATGCAAAAATGGTCAGATATGCTGCTCTACTGGTTGTGGACATGTGTGCAAGACACCAGTACCAGGTGAGAAAAAATAAAGTGGCAATAATCCTCACGTATTCTCCCCATATGGGTGTCATAAATTGACTGAATATTTTTTTTGTTTGTTTGTTTGTTTTTTTGCTTTTCAGTGTAGCCAAATCTTTGTTCATCCCTCACTAACATGATGGTATTGCTGATGAATGCAGCAACAGGAAGAAGGGCTATCTGAACAGATGTGGTTACACCTGTGGTCGACACATCAGCTGAACTGCATACAATCCAGTGTGCTCGTCTATGGTTTTCTTTTATACAGACATGCTGATTAAAAATATCAATATGTTGCTTATGTTTGTTTATGCTTCTTTTCTTTGTGATGTTCATTTATCAAACAATTTTTAAAGGTGTTTTGGTATTTCACAGGTTACAAAGGTGTACTGTGAGTTTTGAGTTTCATTTCTGCAAGTGTTTTTTTTAATCAATAAACTTTCAGTTAAATTGTCAGGAGTCTATGCATGTCTTTCTTTTGATTTAGTTTAGCTGTACTGTACAGGGAGCTGGATATAAACCACCTTAGTATTCTTTAGGTGAAGCTAACAGATAATTTCTTACAACAAAATCTTGTAAAACAAAACATGTTTACAAAAGCTAGCAGAAAAACTGGTTGCTTCATCCTTTTTTCACAGAAAAATAAAAAAAACAGTCCCCGATATGGTACATCAAGTTACACAGGTTTCATACACAAAATAAGTTTACATGTTTCTCACACAAGAACAAGTATCTTCAAGTATGAAGACAAATATCAGTGCATTCAGCAATTTGATTTCACATGCAGCTGAAACCATTTCAAGTTAAGGAGAAGCTAGAAAGTGCTCTGCATCAGTCTGTGTGCACTCATCTCATATAAGCATAGTGGATTTACCTCAGAGTTCTGTTTATTATACCAAGATAGGTTCAAGTTTTAACCTGAATTGTTTACACAAAAATAATTCCTATTGTTTAGGTTGATCATCAGACTAATGAATTTTTCTAAAAAAAACTGTACCTTAAGATGTTAGGTCTACTGGTCAGGAATTGCCTCCCAAATTTGAAGGAAAGTTTTTTTGGAAAAAATCTTATTGCCCTGTACTTCTGTATACATGCAAAATAAGGGACAAAATGTGTAATTTACGGACAATCTGTACAACTTGGCATGAGTAAGCTGATGCATGATTTGGTTGACAAGTTACTAAAACTTTTTTTAATTCGATGTAAAAGCATTGCATCAACATTTAAGATAACTGTTTAACAAAAAAATTACCATTTTAAAGCACATGAGGTGGCAATGAAATTCATGAAAATGGTTCTGCTACTTTGTTTTGATCTTTTTGTAAAGATTTTTAGATTTTTTTTTCATTACAAAGATTTTGGAGCTCTGACTAAAAGCAGATGGGTCAAAGTGTTTCCTTTATATCTTTCACCTTCAAACAGGCTGAGTGAGTGATGATTAAAATGAGGTCATCTATTCTAAGAAAGTACAAAAACAAAAGGAAGTACAAAACAACAAAACGTGTTTTGTTTGAGAACAGCTGATAAAACTGAATATTATAACTGACATATTGTGAAATGCAGAAATAAACAATCAGTTTATGTAGAAACACTGAAAGTCTTACCGATGATTAATGTGAACACTATGCCACAGGATTTTCATGCAGTGTTGTCAAAACTATGAGACAAAACGCTTTAAAGTGTTGCAAGAAGAATCTGACTGGAGAGTTTAAAAGGAAAATTCTGGAAATATAAATTTGGCTTCATAATTATTTGACTCTCATTTTGATGAAGGAAGTAGATACTTTAACTTCAAGGATTTTTCTTAGTGACAGGTATGTGTTCATCTACAGTTTGGATTTTTTTTAAACGCATTGGAACCAAAAATGGAGACACATTTGGGAACTCCCATTGGTAAAGAGCTCAACAGATGCTGTTGCAAATTGGCCCTCAAACAGACCTTATAAAAACTGCCCATCGTGCTGATAATCTGTAGTACAAAAGGTCGACAGGATGCTGAAAACGACATGAGCCAAAGTTGACATGCATAAAAAGGCTTGGACCCCAGTCCTTACTGTATTACAGTTTTAGTTTAGTTTTTTTTTTCAGCTCAGTTTAGTTGCTTCCAGTCAACCAAAAACCTTAATTATCCTATTCAGAAAAAATTTTGGGGTTTAGTCCCATCTATTTTTTCCCAAGTGAATTAAAATTGACATCTGTCATTCTTACTAATTTTGCCTTTCTGCAAGAGCTTATGTCCAGCAGAGACTGTGAGAGGCAAAGTAAACCTTGGACAAGTTGCAGATTAATCACAGAGACAAACAATCATTCACACTATCACTTATAAGGACAATTTAGAGTTACCAGTAAATCTAGCACACATGTTTTAGTCTGTGGGATGTGGTTGACCTTCTCATGATTCCCCATTTCTACTAAGTCCTAAACATTTAAACTTTCAATGTAAAAGTCACAAAAAAATAAAATGAGTTTTTACTTTACAAACTACAGTTTGGTGAATATTTTTTTCTAAACCAGAAAATACAGTTTCTTGACACTGAGCAAAACAAGTGTCTTAACTGAACTGATGGATTTTTCACACACATTTCCTCCTCTGCCTGGCAACTTATTTGTTTTCTCAGAATCTAAAGATCAACAATGTTACCTTTTGTTTTGTCTGATGCCACAAATTCCCCCTCTGAGGCCTCACTTGAGGACATGACTGATTGGAAATAACTGACCTCAGAGATGGGGAAACAAACCTGCTGGTTCTGTTTGATGACAGGTTTATGAAGATGTTTCTGTACTTTGTTTTTTCAGGGGTGTTAGGGTGTGTGTGTGTGTGTTTGTGGGGGGTGCACAGGAAGTTAAGCACAGCTAAGTCATTTACCCAACATTGAAAAGTGGGATTTAATGTTTTTGCCTTTGTGTGTATTTGTAAGTCAAAATGTCTACTGAAAGGATTGTAATGAAACTCTCAAAAAGTTTTCTTTAAATCTGATTAACAATGAAATGAATTAATTCAAGATAGTTGTTACAACTAATAATCATTATCCAACACAGAAATGTTTATAACTCAACAAATA
>JARVJO010030669.1:0-11708 GCA_031762555.1 Cynodonichthys magdalenae | reverse complement strand
TATCGAACAAGTAGCCCTTTGTGATACTCTGTACCCCTGAAGTAGCTCTCGGTCTCAAAAAGGTTGGTGACCCCTGACTTACACTATGGGAAAGCATTTGATTATGTTGACAATGGGACTCTATGGAAATTATTTGGTTGTTGGAAGTACTGTTAACAATCTTGAAGGTGCTGACAAAGACATTCTAACAAGCAGTAGTGTGCAGCACTAATCTAAAAATTTGTTGCACTAGCCCTAAAGCACTCATACAAATAATTAATTCTAAAGTGCTTGCACACTGAAGAATTTAGCAGAAGCAAATTCTAAAGCACCTAAAATAACAGTCAACCCCCGGAACAATCTCTAGAGTCACCCTGAATCACACATTGTTGTTGACAAGTGTGTAGAACTGACATGTTGATGTGCAAAGCTAACATGTCAATGTGCAAAGCTAACATGTCAATGTGCAAAGCTAACATGTCGATGTGCAGAGCTAAAATGTCAATGTGCAAAGCTAACATGTCGATGTGCAGAGCTAACATGTCAATGTGCAAAGCTAACATGTCAGTGTGCAGAGCTGACATATCAATGTGCAGAGCTAACATGTCAATGTTTAGTTGACATGTCGATGTGTAGATTTGACATGTCAATGTGCAGAGCTGACATGTTGATGTTTAGTTGACATGTCGATGTGTAGAGTTGACATGTCATTTGTGTAGAGCTGACATGTCAATGTGCAGAGCTATGTCAATGTGCAGAGCTGACATGTCAATGTGCAAAGCTAACATGTCAATGTGCAAAGCTAAAATGTCAATGTGCAAAGCTAACATGTCGATGTGCAAAGCTAACATGTCAATGTGCAGAGCTGACATGTTGATGTTTAGTTGACATGTCGATGTGTAGTTGACATGTCAATGTGCAAAGCTAACATGTCAATGTACAGAGCTGACATGTCAATGTGCAGAGCTGACATATCAATGTGCAGAGCTGACATGTCAATGTGTAGAGCTGACATGTCAATGTTTAGTTGACATATCGATGTGTAGAGTTGACATGTCAATGTGCAGAGCTGACATGTTGATGTTTAGTTGACATGTTGATGTGTAGAGCTGACATGTCAATGTGTAGATTTGACATGATGTGTAGAGCTGACATGTCGATGTGTAGAGCTGACATGTCGATGTGTAGAGTTGACATGTCAATGTGCAGAGCTATGTCAATGTGCAGAGCTGACATGTCGATGTGTAGTTGACATGTCAATGTGCAAAGTTAACATGTCATTGTGCAGAGCTGACATGTCGATGTGCAGAGCTGACATGTCAATGTGTAGAGCTGACATGTCAATGTGTAGATTTGACATTTTGATGTGTAGAGCTGACATGTCAATGTGTTAAGCTGACATGTCGCTGTGTAGAGCTGACATGTTGATGTGTAGAGCTGACATGTCGATGTGTAGAGCTGACATGTCGATGTGTAGAGCTGACATGTTGATCTGTAGAGCTGACATGTCGATGTTTAGCTGACATGTCGATGTGTGGAACTGACATGTCGATGTGTAGAGCTAACATGTCGATGTGTAGAGCTGACATGTTGTTGGGTAGTGTTGCAGTAGGTTGACCTCCCCAGTGAAACCACAGTTGTGGAAATTAAGGTATTAACAAACTATATAACATTTATTCTTAATTGATTTAAAATATTAATACAATTGTTTTATACTTTTTTTACTTAGATTTACACTTCAAGGACTTTAATTTTCTGAAGGAAGGATTATTATGTGCTCTCAGTAGTGTTATGTAAAATAATCATGAAATGTATATAAATGACTTTCAGGCAATGTTCAATTTTAGAGATAATTTATCTATTTCAATCTTATCTCTTGTGCTGTGACTTTACGCTTGCTCTAAACAGTGTGTTTAACATTTCTCATAATATTAGGCAATACTGGTCAGTTCTCTAATGTTGGTTAATGACTTAGAAGAGGGAAAACAGGTCTTAACAGAGCAATGTAAAATATTGTGAATCAGATCTGAGAACAAAAACTAAATCAAACGACAACCACACTGTAGTAATGGAAGAAGAAAATGGTCAGTGTGACTGTGTGAGGTGAAGACTAATGATGCTTTCAGCTACATTATTGTTTGCTGCCTGAGTCGCTGCACTTTTCTGAGAAGTTTGCAAAAAGTGTTGTTTCTTTCTTTTATAAACACAAGCTTGTGTTGTTTGTTTGAGCTTGGTATTCGTCACTCAGCTGATTCTCCAGTCTTCACAGCTTCTGCTCAGCTACATATGTCAGCTACATATACATATCAGGCTACAGTAATGTTATAGTCTGTTTCAGCACTGTGATGTCTGCATGTCTCACTGGGCTGTAACTGTATTCATGAGGGAGTCTTCGGAATGTTTTGTGACTTTCAGCTTCATGAGTTAGAAAAACATGTAGCTGAGTATGATGTTGGTGGACATGGGAACCAAATAATGTCCACAGCCAAAAAGGCAGGTTGCAAGCTGTGTACACTAAAATAAGTGGTGATATTAAAAAAAAGGTGACTCAAAATATTGCTACACTGCATGCTGGTCATACGCTGACAAACACTTGCTGTGAAAAGTCACAAATGTTCTTAAAATACTGAATCATCAGCTCATGAGATACAATTTTAACAAACTTCTTCATGTCAGACAGATCAGCTGTGAGATGTCTACACAATATGTTACCTCATTTTCTTCTGCATTTGTGTTTTAGGTCTTGTCGTATCATGCCACTGCCACAGAGGAAGAGTCTCGGGAAATCCAGGTAACAGCGGTAAATTACCATTTATTAATTTATCCACACAAACTCACCATACACACAAGTTCTTCAGTCAGGTGTAAACCCAGACTGACAGGGTTGGAAGACCCTCGAGGGTCAGAGGAGTTTGCATTGTAATAGATCACTAGACAGCTCAGTCAGCAAGAAGACTGCAGTGAAGCTCAGTCTTAGTCCTTTCTTTACAAAAAAACAAATACACAAGCTGACAGAGCTATTGACAGAGCCTCTCCCTGGGATGCCACCTTATCGTGGTGGAGAGGTTTGAGTGTCCCAAAGGTCCTAGGAGCTATGTTGTCAGGGGCTTTTTGCCCCCGGTAGGGTCACCCAAGGCAAACAGGTCCTAGGTAAGGGATCAGACAAAGTGCAGCCAAAAAACCCCTATGATGAGTGCCATGAATGGACCGTGTGTTCCCTCACTCGGACGCAGATCACCAGGGCCCCAGTCTGGAACCAGGCCTGGAGGTGGGGCACGTTCGCAAGCGCCTGGTGGCCGGGCTTTTACCCATGGAGCCCAGCTGGGCTTAGCCCAAAGAGGAGACGTGGGTACCCCTTCCCATGGGCTCACCACCTGTGGGAGGGGCCGTAGGGGTCAGGTGCAGTGGTCAAAGGCGTGGATCCTGGCATTCCGATCCTCAGCTACAGAAGCTGGCTCTAGGGATGTGGAATGTATCGTCTCTGGTGGGGAAGGAGCCTGAGCTGGTGTGTGAGGTTCAGAGGTTCCGACTAGATATAGTTAAACTCACCTCGATGCACAGCTCTGGCTCTGGAACCAGTCTCCTCAAGAGGGGTTGGACACTCTTTCACTCTGGAGTTGCCCACGCTTAGAGGTGCCGAGCTGGAGTGGGCATACTTATTGCCCCCCATTGTCATGCCTGTACGTTGGGGTTCACCCTGGTGAACGAGCGGGTAGCCTTCTTCCGCATACCTGTGGGGGCACGGGTCCTGACTGTTGTTTTTACCTATGCGCCTAACAGCAGTTCAGATTACCCACCCTTTTTGGAGTCCTTGGAGGGGGTGCTGGAGAGCACTCCTGAAGGGGACTCCCTCGTCTTGCTGAGGGATTTCAACGCAGGCAGTGACAGTGAGACCAGGAGGGGCATGGTTGGGAGGAACCGATCTGAACCTGAGCGGTGTTTTGTTATTGGACTTCTGTGTACGTCATGGATTGTCCATAAAGAACACCGTGTTTAAACAAAAGGGTGTCCATATGTGCTCTTGGCACCATGACACCCTAGGCCGCAGTTTGATGATCGACTTTGTTGTTGTTCCATCTGATCTGCGGCCGCATGTCTTAGACACTCGGGTGAAGAGAGGTACGGAGCTGTCAACCGACCACTACCTGGTGGTGAGCTGGCTCCGATGGTGGGGAAGATGCCGGTCAGACCTGGCAGACCCAAACGTATAGTGCGGGTCTGTTGGGAACGTCTGGCAGAGTCTCCTGTCAGACTGAGCTTCAACTCACACCTCTGGGAGAACTTTGAACATGTTCCGGGAGAGGTCGGGGACATTGAGTCTGAGTGGGCCATGTTCCGTGCCTCCATTGTCGGGGTGGGTTTCCTGATCTGTGGCCGTAAGGTTGTTGGTGCCTGTCATGGTGGCAACCCTCGAACCCGCTGGTGGATACCGGCAGTGAGGGATGCTGTCAGGCTGAAGAAGGAGTCCTATTGGGTCTTTTTGGCCTGTGGGTCTCAGAAAGCAGCTGATAGGTATCATCAGTCCAAGAGGATTGTAGTTCGGGTGATCGATGAGGCAAACACTTGGGCGTGGGAGGAGTTTGGAGAGGCCATGGAAAAAGACTTCCTTATGGCTTTGAGGAGATTCTGGTCTACCATCCAGTGTCTCGGGGGGGGGAAAGCTGTTCGCCACCAACACTGTTTATGGTGGGGATGGTGCGCTGCTGATCTCAACTCGGGACGTTGGGGGTCGGAGGCAGAATACTTCAAAGACCTCCTCAATCCCACCATCGCGTCTTCCCATGAAGAAGCAGAGCCTGGGGACCCTGGGTAGGACTCTCCAATCTTAGGTGCCTAGGTCACAGAGGTGGATAAAAAGCTCCTTGGTGGCAAAGCAACAGGTGTATGAGATTCGCCTGGAGTTCCTTAAGGCTCTGGATGTTGTGGGGTTGCATTGGTTGACGCAACTTTACAATATTTCTCGGCACATCGGGGGCAGTTCTCCTGGATTGGCAGACTGGGTTGGTGATCCCCCTATTTAAAAAGTGGGGGACCGCAGTGTGTGTTCCAAGTTTTAAGGGGTCCTGGAGAGGAGGGTTCGTCGGATAATTAGAATCTCGGATTCAGGAAGAGCAGTGTGGTTTTCGTCCTGGTCGTGTAACACTGGACCAGCTCTACACCCTCAGGAGGGTCCTGGAGGGTGTATGGGAGTTCGCCCAACCAGTCTACATGTGTTTTATGGACTTGGAGAAGGCGTTCGACCGTGCCCCCCGGGGACTTCTGTGGGGGGTACTCTGGGATTATGGGGTGCCTAGCCCTTTAATACGGGCTGTTAGGTCCCTGTATGATCGATGTCAGAGTTTGGTCTGCATTGCCTGTAATAAGTCGGACTCTTTTCCGGTGAGAGTTGAACTCCGCCAAGGTTGCCATTTGTCACCGATTCTGTTCATAACTTTTATGGACAGAATTTCTAGGCACAGCCAAGGTGTTGAGAGGATCTGTTTTGGTGACCTCAGTATCGCATCTCTGCTTTTTGTGGATGATCTGGTCCTATTGGCTTCGTCAGATCGTGATTTCCAGCTCTCGCTGGAGCAGTTCACAGCCAAGACTGAAACGGCTTGGATGAGGATCAGTGCCTCCAAATCCGAGACCATGGTCTTGAGCCGGAAACGGGTAGGGTGCCCTCTCTGGGTAGGGGAGGATGTCTTGCCCCAAGTGGAGTTTAAATATCTCTGGGTCTTGTTCACAAATGAGGGAAGAGTGGAGCGGGAGATCGATAGGTAGATTGGTGCTGCATCTGCAGTGATGTGGGTGCTGTACTGATTTGTCATGGTGAAGCGAGAGCTCAGCCAAAATGTGACGCTCTTGATTTACCAGTCAGTCTACGTTCCAACCCTCATCTATGGTCTCGAGCTTTGAGTAGTGACTGAAAGAACGAAATCGCGTATTCAAGCGGCCGAAATGAGTTTCTTCTGTAGTGTGTCTGGGCTCTCCCTTAGAGATAGGGTAAGAAGCGCTGTCATCCGGGAGGGACTCAGAGTAGAGCCGCTGCTCCTCCATGTCGAGAGGAGCCAGTTAAGGTGGCTCGAGCATCTGGTTAGGATGGCTCCTGAATGCCTCCCTGGTGAGGTGTTCCGGGCACATCCCACTTGGAGGAGACCCAGAGGAAGACCCAGTATGACGTTGGAGGTACTATAGTCTCTTTTATTAGTCAAATACACGTAATCGCCGCACAGACCTGTCCTGCTTTAATCCCCCCGGTCATTCATAAGATCACAGGTGAAGCCGGCCAGGTCGCGCTCACTTGTACGCGTTTATAAATGAACCCAGCAGCGCGGAACCAAAAGAGGAATGGAGCAGAATTCAGCTGGGCTGAAGTGGAGTGCGACGTATTTACTGTGGGACAGACGTCTGCTGCCTTGTATCAAACAAAACAAACTGAATGAACTTACTTTAGTGATTCTGTGGTGGTTTTAAACTAACTGCAAAGTTGCTGTTTGGTGTCATTTTTAATATTCACTCTGTAATAAATCTCCAGCAGCACTGAAGTCTTCCTCGCATCACACACACAGAAACTGAATCAACTCATTTTACCGATTTTGTGGTTAAATGTTTTCTGTGTCGTTTTTAATATTTCCTCCATAATAAATCTGTAGATTAGTCCTCCACTGCTCACTGGCTCTGCGTTGTATCAGAAAAAAAAGAACGAAATCAGCTCATTATAGCGAACCTGTGGCTCAACATTTTTTTAAACCAACTACAAAGTTGCTGTTTCGTGTCATTTTTAATATTCCCCTGATAATAAATCTGTTTGTTGGTTAGATCTAGATCCTAGGGTCGCTCACTGATGTTATCAGCTCATTATTCTGAGCACGGATCCACGGGTTGCTTTTACAAAAATGGGTCTGCCGGGCTTGGTTCCTGTTCTGATACTACCTCTGCTCGCGACTCATTTTACCCGCCTGTCCATGTTTGTGTTTTTTCTGAATGCTCTAAGGAGGACAGAACACGCATCAGTCCCAGACTGTGCTGTCTCATGAAAGAGGCTTATGTTTCTCAGCTGGCCTGGGAACGCCTTGGAATTCCCCCAGATGAGCTGGCCCAAGTGGCTGGGGAGAGGGAAGTCTGGGTCTCTCTGCTTAGGCTGCTGCCCCCTGCGACCTGACCTTGGATAAGCGGAAGAAAACAGACAGATGGACAGACAGTCAAAAATTGCTTCATGGAAAAAAAAATAAACAGACATTTAATCTGGAATAACACACAGAACCTAGCTCCTGGGATGTCGATAAGCTTTAATTAACAAATGACACAGATGAGAGTAACTACGTGAATTGTTTGCAACGACTGTAACTTTTACTTTTTATTTCACACGAGTTCAACTGTGTTCAATCTGCAGCGAGATACCAAAAAATAAGTTACCAACAACAAGCTAACATTAGCTACTAATTTTAGCTTACTGTCTTGTGTGTCGTCCTGTCCTCTTGTCTTTAGTGTCACACTGCTGGATGGTCCGATACAGTCTTCAGTTATTTTCCTTTGAGTTTAGTTCATTATTATTTTGTCGCAAATGAAACAATAAGATTTGCGCATTTGAAATATTTTGATCCCCGCCAACGTCTACAGTGAAACGACTCAATGTAAACACAACCAGCCGGCCTCAATGCAGTCCAACAAGCAAGTTACTGTAAGTTCACCAATCTCATTCCACATCACGTAATTGGCTTGCGTTTTCTTCCGTGCAGTAAGAGTGACAATTGCTTTTCACCAGTCCCTCACAAGTTTCTCATTAACTCCAACTTTCTTTCTGCTGCTCATTTTTTTAACCTTTACACTACAGGAACAACATAAACCGCAGCAATCAATCCTAGAGTGCCCTCTCATGGCTGCAGATGGTAATGTTTTGCTAATTGGTTCGTGTCAGTCAGTATAAACTAAGTGCATCAGTCAAAAAAATGTGTCATGAAGAAGAAAAACACATAGATAAGTTACTTCACAGTATAAGTTGCAGGACCAGCCAAACTATGAAAACAAGTACAACTTACAGTGGAGGAAATAAGTATTTGATCCCTTGCTGATTTTGCAAGTTTGCCCACTTACAAAGACATGAACAGTCTATAATTTTAAGGGTAGGATAATTTTAACAGTGAGAGATAGAATATTAAAAAAAAATCACATTGTATAAATTAGATAAATTTATTTGCATTTTACAGAGAAAAATAAGTATTTGATCCCTCTAGCAAACAAGACTTAATACTTGGTGGTAAAAATCTTGTTGGCAGCACAACAGTCAGACTTTTTTGTAGTTAATGATGAGGCTTGCATACGTGTCAGGAAGGATTTTGGTCCACTCCTCTTTGCAGATCATCTCTTAATCATTAAAATTTTGAGGCTGTAACTTTGCAACTCTGAGTTTCAGCTCCTTCCGTAGGTTTTCAATGGGATTAAGGTCTGGAGATTGGTTAGACCACTCCATGACCTTAATGTGCTTCTTTTTGAGCCACTCCTTTGTTGACTTGGCTGGTTGTTTTGGGTCATTGTTGTGCTGGAAGACCCAGCTACGACCCATCGTGGCAGAAGGAAGGATGTTGTTACTCGGGATTTTATGGTACATGGCTCCATTCATTATCCCATTGATGCAGTGAAGTAGTCCTGTGTCCTTAGCAGAGAAACACCCTAAAAACACAATGTCTCCACCTCCATGCGCTTAACAGTGGGGACGGTGTTTGGGTCATTGTCAGCATTTCTCTTCCTCCAAACATGGTGAATTAAGTTAATACCAAAGAGATCGATTTTTGTCTCATCTGACCACAGCACCTTCTCCCAATCACTCTCAGAATCATCCAGGTGTTCATTTACAAACCTAAGATGGGCCTGAACATGTGCCTTCTTGAGCAGGGGGGGCACTGCAGGATTTTAATCCATTACAGTGTCATGTGTTACCAATGATTTTCTTGGTGACTGTGGTCCCTGCTGCCTTGAGATCATTAACAAGTTTCCCTGTGTAGTTCTAAGCCGATCTCACCTTTCTCATGATCAAGGATACCCCACGATGGGAGATTTTGCGTGAAGCTCTAGATCGATGTTGATCTGTAATTTAGTATTTCCTCCATTTTCTTACTTGCACCAACAGTTGTCTCCTTTTCACCCAGCATCTTACTTATGGTTTTGTAGCCCATTACAGCCTTGTGCTGGTCTACGATCTTGTCTCTGACAGCCTTAAACAGCTCCTTGATTCTGTTCATGTTAAAACCCCTGTCTTTAATGAAAAATGGACTGAACTTAAATGCAGGTAATAAGTTAATTAGGAGCGTCTAACTGATCTGTAGGAGCCAAAACTCTTAATGGTTGGTAGAGGATCAAATACTTATTTCTCTCTGCAAAATGCAAAAAAATCTATATTATTTATACAATGTGATTGTCAGGATTTGTTTTTTAATATTCTATCTCTCACTGTTAAAATTATCCTACCCTTAAAATTATAGATTGTTCATGTCTTTGTAAGTTGGCAAACTTGCAAAATCAGCAAGGGATCAAATACTTATTTCCCCCACTGTATAGTCTGGAAAAAACAGTACTTATATTTATTTATGTCGGCTGAAGAAACCATTAACGAGTTGTCAAAACTAAAAGAAGCAGAATACTGAAAGTCAGAATTGACTAAATGTTAGGTAAAGCTAAAAGTAACACTAGTAGCTATAGCTATGCAGTTTTAATGTGGTTTTATTACATATTGAAGCCCAATTTTATTTCATTATTACATAATGCGACTTTACAAGCTTTAAGAAAAATATTACATGAGCATGTGAAAAGCTCTTCTTGTGTTCTTGTTAGTGTGAAGTGGTTGAATTACCAGCCCGGCCTGATGAAGGGGCCTCCCTCGGGTGTCAGAATCAGCCCGGATCATTTGGTATCCAGGACACAAGCTAGATTTTCTGGGTTTGTTGTCCCCAGGAGACCAGGACACTCAGTTTGTGAGACACGCCACGAGAAGACAACCAGTCATTATCAATGTTAGCCTCACAAACTGATGAACTGGTTTGAAGCTAAAAACATAAACAAGCTTAGTGAACAGAGCTATAGTTGAAAGCAGAAGAACAATATTTGAAATAAACCAAACACTTAAAATCAACAAAACAGTAGCTAAAAGCTTTTTTTCCCCAGAGATATTTGGTCAAATGTACCACAGAAATGGCTGTACCTAGCAGCATAAAGTTTGGTAGGAATACTGTTGTAGCCCACCTACACTATACTAGCAAACAAGTTTGCAATAGACCCCATATTTTAAATGGGGGCCCTATTTGAAATACTGGTATCCATATATAAAGGATCATTCACATATTTGTAACATATCTACAGTACAATTTCCTGGAGAGATTAGTACATACATGACCTCATGCATGAGAATGTGGTTTGTTTCATTATCACTCTACTTAAATAGACTATCGAGAACCAATATGGTTTTTCTTTTTGTTTTCCATCAACAAAATATTATTTGAAATAACCATTCTAAAGCCACTTCTCATATAAATACCAGAACATGTTAAACAGCCTCAACATGTATGTGAGTTTTGGTGCATGGTTGCTTTGCGTATGTGTAGGGGTCATACATGCCACCGCTTAAGGTATCTAAGGCCAAACCTTAACTAATCAATAATTATTGATATGGATTGATATGAAACACTTATATTCTGATACATTTTTCAGCCATGTCACCCAGCTCTAAGCTAAATAGTAGTTAAAAGCTTAAAGTAGTAGAAGAAAATATAAATAGAGCAGTTTTGCTAAGTACTGTTTAACCCATGGAGAATTTAGCTTTAAATAAAGTGAAATATTTAGAAAAGTATAAAAAGTTGAAAGAAACAAAAATGTACACAGCTGAGCTGAAAATATGTGCAAAGAAATGGAAAGATGAAAACATCAGTGAGAATGCTGAGTCAGCATTCAGGCTGATTACTGAGCCAGAGTTTGATGGAATAATGCAGGAAGCTGTTGTTTTGCTCACTTCCTGATGACTGTGTGTTTGTGTTTGAAGGTTGCCACGGTTCCATCGGCCCAGTCACTTCATCTGCTGGACTTCAGCTTCAGTGATTTCGAGCTGTCTGATGCTGAAACCACGCTCGCTACCATCCGCATGTTTGTTGACCTCGACCTGATCCAGAATTTCCAGATGAAGTACACAGTAAGAGCTGAACAAGTTTTCTAATTCAACAAATACATCAACTGTTTCTGTTGGCGTCAGGCAGCTTCCTGCAGCAGGCTTGGTTGACTAACTCTGAGCTGACTTTTAGAACTGTTTCTTTATCAGACATTAGGTATATTCTTACATCTAAACCTAACTAGTAGAGCTCAGTAGAGCTGCAAGAAAAGTGAGGACCGGGTAACTGTTCTCACTTCCCAAAAATGTCCTGACTTTGTTGGTTAAAAACATATGATGTCCTCACTCTGTAGCAGAAACAAGTACACAAACACACAGCCCCCACTGTCTGTCAGAAGCCAGGCCCTCCACATCCGGTCCTGCCTTGGTGCCAACATCCCACTAATGTTGGCAGGTTTCTCCTCTGATGAAGAACCCCTTGTGTGTTGGTGGCGGACCTCCAGAGTGCATAGGGACGTAGACTGAGGCAATGGTAAATGGACTCGCTTTATCAGGTCCTGTTGGACTCCAAAGCGCTTTGTAACATAACCACTATGTTTGTTTTTTTCTCTATAGAAAATACATTTAAGAGGGAAATGTATCATCTGATTTTGAT
>JARVJO010030668.1:0-11711 GCA_031762555.1 Cynodonichthys magdalenae | reverse complement strand
CGACTGAGAAACTTTGCGTGGCTGCCGCACATTTTCACGGCAGGTAAAAAATGTGCGTATATTTACGCACCCTTTCATGCAACGTTGGTTTTTATAAATCCCGACGTGTGTGCAGAACCTGGCGCACGCAACTTTTTTATGCGTACGCACCGTTTATACATGAGGCCCCTGGTCTGAGGTAAAATTGTCTCTTTAAACAGAGGAGGTCTCAGATTTCAGCTTACTAAAACTTACAATGAAGCATTAAGTCTGATACCCAGTTTCACTCCAACACTGACCAAAGCATGAGGATGACCCCTAGGCAGGAGAGGAAGTGAGATTAATCTGCAGTGAAATTAGTTGCATAAACAAAACATTTCATGCAATTTAAAGTTTGGGACTATTATGTTAGGTTATATGTCAAGTTAGGTTAGGTTATGTTTGGTTACGTTAGGTTACATTATGTTTAGACAGTTTTTGAAAATCTCAGCCTATTTGTGTGTGCAAAGCTTAACACAACTGTAAAAATTACATTTTTGGTCTAACTCAAATCCCTTCGGCCTGAAAAATATTGCACGTTCATACACTTCGGTGTGTATCGAGAACAAGGAACAAACACAGAAATAAGACTTGAATGTTAATGTAAGAACTGAAGCCATACAAATACTCAGCCGCTAGGCTAAATAGCCTCAGCCATTTAATCAGCTGTGGATTCCCTCAAGGCAGGAAGTTTCAGCTGCTAATAATAACATCATCTTCAGGTTCTGACCACTAGAGGCAAGCTGGTTCTCCCCATCACGTGACCATAAACCAGTGACAACAGAAAACTGAGTTCTAATGTTCAAATATTTATGTGCTGTAGGTGTTTTCAGGCATGTACTATATGTTCGTCTTGCTCTGAGTGATCATATCGTCTGTACAAAAAATCATTTTAATCACCAAAATAATCACACAATAGTTTATAAAAAATATATTATCATTCACCTAAGAAAAACTACAGAATGTGTGGTGCTTTTTAAAAATCAGTAAGTAAACAAACCCCAATAAATTTCTTCAGGCCCATTGTCCACCCACCTTTGAGGCTGTCCTCATGCTTATGGTTTAATCTACTAGAGTTCAGTTAAGAAATGGAGATTTGATTTAGTTTTTTTGGTAATTCGTATTTACTACCTGCATGGTTTTTAGACGTGAGCATTTAAGGCTGTAAGCCCAGTTGTTTCCTTCCATGAGACGAGCTCCCTGCACAGGTCACAACACAACTCCAGCTCCTCTGGACTGATGACTGACTATTTTCAGAGAAAATTTCTGTGTTCAAAATTTCAGCCTATGTGAAACATATGTAAAGAAGTCTGCAATGAAATCAGTTTTCAGGATAATAATGAATCTTGTGGCCGATTCATTCTTCAAAAATACATTTTAATAACATCAAACAGGCAGTGAAAGTTATTTATATAGATGTCTCTACATCTGTCAAACCCTAACATTCAGATTGAGAGAAGATGCCAACCAGACAACCAGAGCAAAATAAGTCTCCAACACTGAAGGTCAAACCAGACTCCTGACCCTCAGAGTGATGTAATGTGTGAGTGCTCGCTCAGGGAGATACATCCTTTCTTACATAAGGAAGCTGTAATTAATCACAGGTTAGTTATGGCCCACAGTAAAACTCCCGAGACTTCAGATAGGGTTGGATTTACTGTCTGCTTGTGCTGGAAGTTTCCAGTTTTAGATAACCGCAGGAGAGTCTGTCGGCTTATGAACTTTCCAGCTACGTGTCAGTCTGCTCGTGCTTCAGCCCCATGAAACATTAAAACAGGCTTCTACAGGCCGCAGGTTTTACACAAAGCATGGAGCAAGACTGGCTCCTAATCCTGTAGTCCTCTGTTTTCCAGGATCAGATCTACACATTCAGTCACTTTCAGATTAAAAAGACAGCTTTTTAAAAATCAGCAAATTAGGAATGTGATTTTTTTAGCTCAAATTTTTCATTTTTTATCGAGACAAACCATTACAGGAAATGTTCTTTTGTTTTGCATTGGTAGTAAAAATATTTATTTTATTTCAAGAGATGACCTATTTCAATAAGAATAAAAAATATGTCAATGTGTAACTTTATGACTCAATCAGCTCCAGACGACCGGGCCTTAGTCTACCCCAGCCCAGGTTGTGTTTGGATCGAGCAGAGAGCCCCTCAATGTGGGCGGGATCATAAAATAAATACCTGCGATCCTACTTAGTGTTATTTGTGACAAAACGTGAGGGCAGGACGACACAGAATATTAAGTTGCTGCTAGCCTTTTGTTAGCTTCCTGTTGTTGGTAGCTTGCTACTGTTGTTGTTTAACTAAACTTGTGACAAAAACCGTTACAGTCACTACAGTTGATTCAAGTATAGTGCCTCTCATCTGCATGACAGAAAGACCTGTCTTACCCTCAAAGGACAGACTGGTTTTACACTCTGAGGAAAGACCTGTCTTACCCTCAAAGGACAGACCTGTTTTACACTCTGAGGAAAGACCTGTCTTACACTCAAAGGACAGACCTGTTTTACACTCTGAGGAAAGACCTGTCTTACCCTCAGAGGACAGACCTGTTTACACTCTGAGGAAAGACCTGTCTTACCCTCAGAGGACAGACCTGTTTTACACTCTGAGGAAAGACCTGTCTTACCCTCAAAGGACAGACCTGTTTTAAACTCTGAGGAAAGACCTGTCTTACCCTCAAAGGACAGACCTGTTTTACACTCTGAGGAAAGACCTGTCTTACCCTCAAAGGACAGACCTGTTTTACACTCTGAGGAACGACCTGTCTTACCCTCAAAGGACAGACCTGTTTTACACTCTGAGGAACGACCTGTCTTACCCTCAAAGGACAGACCTGTTTACACTCTGAGGAAAGACCTGTCTTACCCTCAGTAGTCATACCTGTCTTGCCCTCAGATGTCAGACACCAACAAAAAGCACTATCCTGCTGCAGCTCTGAAAGGTTCTTCTTCTTAAAGGCAGAAGGTTTTTTTTCTGTAAGGCAGTGGTGGAACCACAGCAACATTCAAACCAGCCCTCTTCTATCAGCAGCAGGACATCAGAGGGACTCATGATGTCACCTGGGGCCTCGTAGATTAAAGAGTGCAGCTTTCATGCTGAAAGTTGGCGTAAGTACAAAAATACCCAGATTTATCAAACTGCGCACACATGTTTCTGTGCTCCTTTCCTTCAGACATCACATGGAGCAGAGTACCTCTGCACGTGCTGCTGTGCGCTGGCCCATACCTAAAGAAATATGTAAGCTAGTATAAATACATGACAGGCTTCTATCCTGTGTCCAAATAACCACTGATAGCCACAGATCAACTGTATTGTTCCATCATGTGTTCTAACAGTGCAGTCTATGAATTAGGTGGAATCTGTAGTAAAATAAATGTCAGAAAACAGATCAGAGTTTTCCATTTGTTAACTCCTGCAGAGGAGTATTTAACAATAAGCTATAAAACCTTCCGTGACTTAAAGCTTTCAAACGCTGAATTTGACCTTTTAACACAGCAGCAACAGAAAATAGAAAATCTGCTTGTGTTTAAAAGGAGCCAGTCTACTTACTTGTAGACTCTGGTGTTGTAGTTCCTCTCCCCTGGGAATCCAAACATGCCACAGATGACCCTGCTGTTGAACTGAGTCCACTCCGTGTTACAAATCTGCTTCCATCTGCCATCATCTTTCACCTCCACATAGCCCTCCGTGACGGGGATTCGTTTACGGTACGACGACAGGATGGGCCGTATGCGCACATCCTCCACTCGAATATCTAGGTTCTGCAAGAAAATACAGACACAAGTGGCTCTGGAAAAATGTTTTTTTGTTTTTTTTCTCCACTGCATATTGAGCAAACATGTCAATGTTCTAGATGAAATAAAGAAAATACAACACACGAAGAAAACAGATAACTAAAAAAAAAAATGTATTTTTCTGCAATAATACAGTCTAAATACTGAAAGTGAGACATTAAAGCTAAAAGTAACATAACACAACAATAAAACATGTTAATAAAGGTAATTTAAAAAGTACAAAAATTACAAAAAATAAAACTATGATTTGTTTTGATAAATGAATGGCTAAAAAGCACAGAGTGGTTAAGACAAGTCATTTCTAATGAGTGAGGACTTTGGGTGAGCAGAAAGTTTCCTGAGTCTTTGCAGCTCCAAGAGAAAACTGACACAGATGGAAAAATCATCAGTGACATGAAATCCACAGGAAAACTAAAATCTGTTGCAACACAGATCTGACTCAGAGGTGAAGTTAAGGTTGGACTATCAATTTATTCCAGTCACAACTTTCATTAAGACTAAAATAACACATCAAATGATCCCTTTCCATGTAGAAACTGTGGGTTGATTTCAACACACCTCTTTCTGCCTCACAGGAAGGAGGAACAGCCGTTAATGAATCCTTGTTTACATAGACGAAGACGAGATGAAAAAATGCTTTTATTCTGATTATTCATCTCTCGATAAGAGAACAATAAATAAAGTTAGGTCCGTATCTATTTGAACACTGACTTAAAGTTAGTTTTTTTACCTCTTCACTGAAACATATTAAAGTTATAGTTATATAATAGACTTTCAGCTTTCATTTGAGGGGATCCAACAGTGTTTCTCCCCACACCTCTCTGGCTCTATGCATGCAAGCAGCTGTTTCTTTGTTAATTGTTAATTACTCAATTTGTCCAATTACTTTTGAGCCTCTGAAAAGGATTGTGTCTAAAAAAGCTTTAGCTCCTCACATTTCTATGCAATCATTTTGTTCAACCCATTGAATTAAAGCTGAGAGTCTGAACTTCAACTACATCTGAAATGTTTTGTTCTAAATTCATTGTGATAATGTACAGAACCAAAATTAGGAAAATGTCTAAATAGAAATGGACCTAACTGTATAAGGGCCTGCCACTTCAGCTTTAGGATTTATAGGTCAGAACATACTACAACCTTAATTCCAAAGAAGTTGGGACGTTGTGTAAAACTAAAGTAAAAATGGAAAGCAATGATTTGTAAATCTCCTAAAGCCATATTTTATTCACAACAGAACCTAGTAAACATATCAGATCAGATGTACCATTTCCTTAAAACAATAAGGTAATTTTGAATTTGATGGCAGCAGCATATCTCATACTGCTGGACAGAACCAACAAAAGGCTGCAAAAAGTAAAAAGTACAAATAAAAAACAGCTGAAGGAGCTGTCTACGACTGATGAGGTTAATTAACAACAGGCAGAGTGGCTGAATCTCTCACAAGTAAAAAGGGACACAGGTTCAGCAGTCTGAGAAAAGTTAGAAAGTACTTCATTAAACTCTGGTGGGTAAACTATGCACAGCTCAGTCTGCATCACACACTGACATGTCCGAGTGGAACATAAAGTCAAAACAATAGTTCCAGTTGTTACATACAGTACCTGCTCAAAACTGATCTGATTATGAATGTTTGTTGTTTAACAAATGAGTATTTTTCTGGACTGGAATTGAACAGGGAATGAAAGTAAACCTTAGTGTTTGTAGTTAGTAGTTTGCTTGTCTAAGGTGGTGCAGAAAAATGGGACTTGGTGAGTTAAAGGAGCAATTTTATTCACCACCAGGTGCAACGGTGGAGCCAGGGGGTGGACAGTGGTGGTTCTTCCCACCATAGATTAATCTTTGGCCACCCCAATCATTTGAGAAAATTAGACTTTTAAGCTATATAAAAACTAGAAAGCTGTTTTCTCAAAGAATTGACGTGGCCTGTTTATATAGTATATTTATATATATTAATGGTGGTAGCTATCTTGGATTTTGATGAGGCAACCCAGTTTTCAATGATGATCTTTCTTATGTTTAGATACAGCCTCACACCAAAATGGAAGTTGGAAAGTTGCTTATTTTTCAAGTTATTCAGCTCACAACATGGAACTGACTTTCCAATGTCCCCTCTAGAAGAAACAGAGCCTGATGAGAGTTAAGTTTATAAAAGAAAGAACAAAAATGAGCAAAAATAAATGTAAAAATATTAAAAACAAATATTGTTGCAGAGACAAATGGCAAACCACATGTCACATCTTGACCATATTTCTCCAAACTGAACTCATTCAACTCTGAACCAGACACAGAGGGGCAGGAAGAAGAGGCGATAGAGGGAGACAACTCTCCATGGAGATTAAGAAATCCTGTGGTCTCCCACACCATTCTGTCCCCTTATGCCTTGACCCATGGACTAACTAACTACACACTTGAGAGGATCAGCAGCATTTAAACTGCAATCTGCATTTTAGTTAGTAAAACAGAAACAAGTATTTTTTACAGCTTAAAGAGAAAACAGGACAACAAACAGCTGAAGAACATGTGGTTTTAGTCAAGGCTTTGAACATTATTCTGCCAGAATCACCTCCCATTTGTAACAAAACTTTATCAACAGTGTCGGATTATCTGAATCTCAGCTCCTTACAAGTGTGTTAAGTTAAGAAATGAGAAAGTGTAAGTCTCAGCACCTCAACAGATTAGGTTTTTACTCTTGGTGTTTACAGAAAGCAGAAAGCATTGCCTCACTGCATGCACTTCCTCCTCTCAAAGCCTTTAAACAGATTCTTTGTTAACAAATTGGAACCAGATGTTGCCTAAAGCTGAGACATCTGAGCTGAACACCACCAGAAATGACAAAAAATAGTGACTGAATAGAAATAAAGTGCTTCAACACCACATTACAGCTGATGAGATGTTAAGACAACTTTAGGAAACCTGAGTCAGAGCAGAGACTGAACTGAACAGCTCGGTACGTGTTCACAGTTCAGGGTTTTTAACATTTCACATTTCAAAGCAAATATTCCACTCTAGTTATACTAAAATTATTTATCACTGGCCTGTGTCTATGTGGGTTTGTTAGCAAAATATCTTATGAAATGGATATAGTTTACTGAAACTCTCAGAAAACACACATTAGCTGTACCTCTACAACAGGTTCACTTTCTGAACTAAACTTGGCGTGGTAGATGAGAGTCAATAAAAACCATTTTATCTCAATGAGGTTGGGAGATCTGGACTAATCCAGATGTTGATTTTATCGATACCAACATCCTGCAGCTTAAAGCTCAGAACTCGGCTTGTCTTCAGCTATGGAACAGAAGTCCAGCTGCTCTGTCTTTTTGAAATTTTGACTGAGACACAAACAACTGATGCTAACAATGGGATCAACGTGTTGGATCATATTCAAACAAGAGTTTGTTGTCATTCCAGAAGTGACCTTCTGCTCCCGAATAGGCAGGAAGATCAATTGTAAAGATTGGACCAAACAATCAGAGCAGATAATAATTAATTCAGCTCTGGTTGGAAAACAACTTCAGGATAGATCCACAAATGCTAACATGCTAACATATAGCATCCAGATTTCCTTCCGTAACCCATGCTGCATGTGACGTCACATCTTCTGCTTCAGGGCCATGGATTGTTGGAGTTTGATGGAGGTCCAATTTAAATTAGAATGTCAACAACCACACAGAAACATTGGATCGGTCCTACTTTCAGATACTTGATCATAACGAACACAAAACCTGCATCCATCCATCTATTTTCTTCCACTTATCTGGGGTCGGGTCATGGAGGCAGCAGCCTAAGCAGAGAGACCCAGACTTCCCTCTCGCCAGCCACTTGGGCCAGCTCGTCTGGGGGAATCCCAAGGTGTTTTCAGGCCAGCTGAAAAACATAGTCCCTCCAGCGTGTCCTGGGTCTTCCTCTGGGTCCTCTCCCAGTGGGACGTGCCAAAAAAACCTCACCAGGGAGGCATCCTCAACTGGCTCCTCTCGACATGGAGAAGCTGCAGCTCTACTCTGAGTCTGACCACCTGGATGACCAAGCTTCTCACTCTATCTCTAAGGGAGAGCCCAGACACCCTGCGGAGGAAACTCCTTCCTTCAGTCACTACCCATAGCTCATGACCATAGATGAGGATAGGATTGTGGACCAGCACCATGATGGATCCGTACAGCGCCCGCATCACTGCAGACGCAGCACCGATCTGCCTATCGATCTCCCGCTCTATTCTTCCCTCACTCATAAACAAGACCCCGAGATACTTAAATTCCTCCATTTAAGGCAGGACCCCTTTCCTGACCGGGAGGAGGCACCCTACCCTTTTCCAGATCAAGACCATGGTCTCGGATTTGGATGCACTGATCCTCATCCCGGCCGCTTCACACTCGGCTGCGAACCGCTCCAGTGACAGCTGTAGATCATGATCTGATGAAACCAGTAGGACCACATTATCTGCAAAAAGCAGAGATGCGATCCTATGGCCACCAAACCAGATCCCCTCAACACATTGGCTGCGCCTATAAATTCTGTCCATAAAAGTTATGAACAGAATCAGTGACAGAGGGCAACCTTGGCAGAGTCCAACTCTCATTGGAAACGAGTCCGTCTTACTACCAGCAATGCAGACCAAACTCTGACACTGGTCATACAGGGACCTAACAGCCCGTATCAAAGGGCTTGGTACCCCATACTCCCAGAGAACCCCCCGCAGGACTCCCTGAGGGACAAGGTTGAATGTTTTCTCCAAGTCCACAAAACACATGTAGACTGGTTGGGCGAACTCCCATGAACCCTCCAGGACCCTGCTGAGGGTGTAGAGCTGGTCCAGTGTTCCATGTCCAGGACGGAAACTACACTGCTCTTCCTCAATCCGAGATTTGACTATCAAATGGACCCTCCTCTCCAGGACCCCTGAATAGACCTTACCAGGGAGGCTAAGAAGTGTGATATAGTTGGAACACATTCTGCAGTCCCCCTGTTTAAATAGGGGGACCACCACCCTGGTCTGCCAATCCAGGGGAACTGCCCCCAATGTCCATGAAATATTGTAGAGTCGCGTCAACCAAAGCAACCCCACAATATCCAGAGCCTTAAGGCGAATCTCATGCACAACCTACCCAACCCCCGGCACCTTGCTGCAGAGGAGGTTTTAACTACCTCAATGACCTTGGCACCAGAGATTGGAGAGTCCAGCCCAGGGTATCAGTTAAGGCAGAAAGTCAAACTTAAGCCTGTGTTGATCAGAACTGACCTTGAGAAAACAATACATGCTTTTATTATTGGATGACTAGACTATTGTACTGCACTTTATGTTGGAATCAGTCAGGTCTCCCTTTCATGTCTTCAGCTTGTTCAGAACACTGAAGCTCGGCTCTGAACAGGTTCTCGTTGATTTGAGCATATTTCACCTGTCCTATCCTCCCTTCATTGGCTCCATGTGTGCTACAGAATAGATTTTAAAATTCTCCAGCTCACCTATGGCCTTACACCCTCCTATCTCATTAACTTACTTCACCCTTACGTTCCTTCTTGGGCACTGAGATCTTCTGACCAGCTGCTTTTGGTCATCCTGAAAACCAGGTTGAAGCTCAGAGGAGATCGAGCTTTTTCAGCTGTGGCTGATAAGTTTTGGAACGATCTGCCCCCAACATTAGACAGGCCTCATCACTTCCTGTTTTTAAATTCCTTTTAAAACACATCTGTTCTCTCTGACTTTTTTTGGTGTTTTTTAAACAAGCACATAAAACAAAAACTGAACAGGGAGCTGCCTTTAGATAATATGATATGACGGTTTCACAAATTGGTATATATGCCTATTATTTAGTCCTCATTCTGTATTTAAAGTCTTAAAGAGGGTGCATTTTTCCTATTTTCTCCACAATTGTGCCTCTTGTAGCCTCTGTATGTGTGGTTCTCTCTGACTTTTAATCAAGTGTGATTTATTTCCTGTATTTTATTTTTTTCAGTTTTGTGTTTATTGTCTTTCTTATGCCTTTAAATTGTTTGCTGTTTATATTTACTTTTTTTTGCCTTTTATGGTCAGCACTTTGTCACAACTTGTTTTTAAAATGTGCTTTATAAATAAATTTGATTTGATCAGTCAGTGGTGATTTCCTCAAACAAGCTTCAGCTCTGGTATCACTGACTGAAGTCTGGTGACAATTTCAGCTCAAAGATCTGTTACAAACCTTGATGCTCCACAGAATCCAGACTGGTAGGGAAACCTGGCTCTGAGCTATGGACATGCATCCCTCAGTTAGTAGAATAGTTTTTCACCAGAAGACTCCAGACTTACTCAAATATGAGTCAGAAGACGTAGAGGTTTTGATAAATTTTAGAACATGTCATGGCAACAGACACCAAGCTTGCATGTTGAGATCTTTTTTAATGTCCGAAATTTCATTTCATTTAAAAAAATGTAACTATTTTCATTCAACATAAAATTAGCTCTGACATTAAGACCAGAGGTGTTATCTGCCCCAACATGTATTTAACACAGCCTGCTAGATGAGGTCACTGTGGGCCTCTTTAACAACACTTTAAATGGGATCAATCTGTTTTCACACGAGCAGAAAAACATCAAATGGAATCAAAGTTCTGAGTCATGTGAATAAATGTTTCGGTTTAAAGAATTTTCCATGTTCATAAATGACATAAACAGTTTTCTTCTGAGAACAAGCTGTTCTGAATGACTTCCTTCCTTCATGCTGATGTCAGAGCTCCAGCACCTTTTAATTCTCAAGAGACTACACATCCGCCTGAGATGTACTGAACTCTGACATAGCTGCAGAAACATCTTGCAGCTCTGTGACCAAGAGGAAATTTAAACCCCTTTGCACTGGGACTTGGACTAACCACTCGTTATTTCACTGTATTATTTTACAATTTATAGACCAAGTTCTGTTAGAGTCAGAAGGAAAAAAAAAAAGATTTGACCTCAAGGCCTTAGTGGAAAACATAACTTGGCCCTACACTATCTGCTTCCTTTGACTTACTTTCATTCTGTGATTTAAAGTTAAACTACTGAAGCATATTTTGTGTCATTAAAACAAAACGTTTGGTTTGATCAGGATTAGTGCTGTGACCACGACCATTCAGACTTGTTGTTTGAGCTCAGCAATTCCTCCAGATACTAGAAATGTTTTGATGATATCAGGAACTGCAGATTATGGATGTTCAGTTTTCTACTGAGGAACATTATTTTGAAATCGTTGTGCTGTTTCTCAAGTTTTCACAAACCGATGAGCCTCAGTCCATCTTTACTTCTGAGATATTTAGCCTATCAGGACCAGGTTATAATGTATACTCAGGTAAACTGGCACCAGGTTATCTGTTGTCAGTTAACCTCAGTAGTTCTAAAATGTTCCTCCAACTGCAGCCTGTTGTTGCTGCTGTCCCAACATTACTGCGATATGTTCATATAAAATGCAAAATTGCTCAGGGTTTTTTTTAAGTTAGGATCACACAGAGTAAAACAACTGACAAGTATTTCATGTGACAGGCTGACTGCAGCGATGCCTGCAGAGAGCAGCCAAAAGAAAAATACAAACTGCTCCTGTGTATAAAATGTAGGTTGTGTACTGTTTTATTCATAATTACACCTCAAATTTGTTTTAATTTAGGCTGTTTTTAACTTTATTCACAACAAACATCTTTATATATATATTTTTTTCTTTTTTTTTTTTGAAAGACATAACCCAAGACAACACTACAAATATCTGCCTCCACACATGCAAAAGTACACAAAGCAAAACATAGCAGGAGCAAACCACATATGCTTATAACAATAATTATAGCCTTGTTGAAGAATACACATACACATATACACCCACATACATATCTATAACCACATACAACCAGTGACCTACGCAGTCCAGAACAGAATGTGTGTCAAAAAAACCCTGGATCTGAAC
>JARVJO010030667.1:0-11714 GCA_031762555.1 Cynodonichthys magdalenae | reverse complement strand
AACAGTAACTGACGTCAAATCATGCCGTGCAGCCCAGCTAAGATACAACCAGAGGGAATGTAAACAAACAAACAGTTTGTACTCTGACGTCTTTCTTATTAAAACAGACTTGTCACGTCAGCATTATCTGCAGACGAGGTCATATTTTGAGGCTAAAATAGAGTTTTGTGTCCAAGACAGTTCAGTTAGCTTGTGAGACATGACCAGTGGTGGTCAAAAGGTTATGTCAGGGGCATTAATGTTACATAATGCATGTAAATCTGTGCATATATTTTCTTTCAAGCACTGTGTAATACTCACGTTTTCTGGTACAATGTGTGGATCCCGGATGTGTAGCTTTAGTCTGTTGCTAAACTTTAAAGCTTCAGCATAAAGATGAAAAAAATCTGCCATCTCATCAATAGACTGTGGTTCTGGTTTATATCGATACTCTATTATCAAAAACAACAAAAACAACTTTTATTTTTTTGTTATCTCATTTTTAAAGTTTGATCAAGAGTCTTTTCTTAGAATGAGACTAAAACCCACAAATATTACCAATGTTGTAATAAAAATGCCTAAATTCATACAGTATTTAACCCATTGTTTTTTAGTGCAGTGCAGGAACCTTTCATGATGTTAAGGATGAAGCTTATGAGGACTGCTCCTGCAGGTGGTGGGGGCATGTACATCTGGTACTCTCCAAAAGGGACAATCAATGCATCGCTCACGTTAACTTTATACATTTTCAAGTCTTGTAGCGTGAGGATACCTCCTGAAACAAAAAGAATAAAGTAAATTAATAAATCCCTTATTCTGACCCTTTGAATCTTTGCAGCTCACACAAGAGTCTAAGTGACTGAAAGTGTATTTGATAAAATCCGTCTGACTTACCTGCCTCCTGGACATCACGGACTAAATCCTCTGCTATTTTTCCAGTGTAAAAACTGTCTGCACCATTATTTGCAATTATCTCCAAAGTGTCGGCCAGTTTCTCAAATTTCACAAAGTCTCCAATCCTAAGTAAGTTTCCTTTCTCATCTGAAAATAACTTCCTGAAAGTAACAAAATGAGAGAAAGATAAAAATGTAAAATAGCTTGTTTTTTTATCAGTGGCCATGTGAGTCAGGTGTTTTTCTGTACCTCAAGGCTCGAGCTTTATTAGTGTTTTGGATGGTTGGGATGGAACTACCCTGAACGACAGGAATTTTAAATCCCTCTCTGGCCAGCTTGATGGTCGGTTTGAAGAGGTCGGCCCACGGCAGCTTTCCATAAAGCTTGTGTGCTTTTTCATAACCTCGAAGTTCTCCTGGAACTCCAATATATCTGCTGCCTGCGTGGATGTATGAAGAGACAAGTGATGGAATCCAAGCTGTGAATTTAGTCAGGTATTGAATGTGACAAAAATACATTAAATTCTCTTAACTTTAACGTTATCTTACAAAGAAATATAAAATCATATAGATTGTTGTCATGTGAATGTTGGTCCTGCTAGTTAAACTTTGACAATTTTTAAAACTACCATCATCACTTTATGTTTTATGATTTGTTCTGGTCTGATTTTACATTTTCCAACTTATTTTCATTCTTTCTTTTTTTCAGGATTCTCTGAACTAAATGATGCTCTCACATTTTATTGTACAGTACTGTTTATTGCAAACTCTGTTGTTAACCTGAACAAAGATGGATTTTGAACTACATCCAAGGACTTAAACAAGACCTTCAGAGTAAGTCCTAAAAGTCTTTTTTTTTCTTTGTGTTGATGCACATTTCACAGTGTAGACCATTTTCATGACTTGACTTGAAGGCCATGGACTTTGAATAAGGGAGAGTTCCACAACTGCATTGTATCAATACCCCCCACACCCAAAGGACCTCAGAAGCTACAGTGGCACTGAAGTCACTCTTGAAAGGCACGGGGGGTCTTTGTTGGATCCTCTCAGTCTGTCTATAGCCCTTCACCACAGACCTCTGATTCACCTGAAGAAGTCTAAGAGACTGTAAGAGTCATGTTTTTATTTTTTACCTTTCTCCAGGGCTTTCAAAACTATGTGACTTGTACATCTTAGAAAATAGCTGGAGTGTTCAGGAGTGGACCTGAACCTCTCAGATTCTGGACTACATCACCAACATGTGTCTGCAAACCGTGAGGGTGTTAAATTGTGTCTGATATAGGGATCCTGTAAAAAATATTTCTTGTTTAGTTTTTCTACCCCTGTTAGAAGTCATGATCAACTTTTCTGTTGTGGCCACGTCACGGATGAGCATAACAGATGGTAAAGAGACTGGAAGAATGAAACTGAATAATAATTTTAGATTACCTTACCACAACTGGTCTATCATACCTCTATTTTCAGTGCAGCAAATCTTTCCAAGGCCAAATAGATAAACACATGACTAAACTGACCCTAGTTTTGTAGAAATAATTCAATGTTCAAAATGGTATGTCTGAATAAATCAGAAATCCACTGGATTTCTTCTCAAAACTTTATTCTCGTCTTCTGACTCCAATCAGTTTCAGCAGCACAGCCCTCAGCATAAGACCTTGAGCGAAAACACAAACAAACAGCCCAGCAGACTGAATCTAACAGAGCCTGCAAAACTCTAAACACCTCTAAACCTCAACATTAAAACCTCCTCAGTCTCTTCCTGGTTACACCCCTGGAGGTGTTACCTTTTAGGTCAGACGTCAGAACGTAACTAACTTTTGTTTATACAGACAGCACACATCGATAACACACACACCAACTCTTTGTCAGTTTTAACCTTACTTGCAATGATCAGAAAGTACAAAATACAATACTACATCTAACGTTCAGTTGATCAATTACAATATTTCCTTCAGTTAGATGCAGTTGAACTGTACCCATCCAGATTATCCCTGAAACCATCAAACTGGATGATGGGATCAGTGTAAGCATTGGATGTCACCAATGACCAATAATTCCAAGTTTCCACATTTTTTTGTCTGTTAGTTTTATTTACTCTTATCTTTGCTCTTGTTCATATAGATTTTGTGATATAGAATGTTCAGAAGCAGACTCATCTCCCAGGAGGATGATTTAATTTTATTCATGTTAATAGCTGAATTCTGGCACCAGAAGAGGTTTTGAAAAAATAACTTAGTTTCATTTTTTGTTTAATAAAAAATTGGAGGGGATACAGTGTCTATTAATCATTTAAAATTATATTAATTGTATTGTATGAATTAATATAATTATTGAACACTCAACAGGGGTACTGCTTTTTTTTAGAGAAAAAGAAAACATATATACAATTATATTTCCATATTTAGTCATCAGTTTCTGTGAAACTTCTAAATTATGTAAATTTTGATCATAGAAGCATTACGCACTGAAGCTGAAAGTTTAATATTTTAAACATCTATTTACAGAAATGAATATCAGAACAGTTTTCACAAATTATAAAATTATAATTGAGGCTTCTGAAAGGACTGGTATGTTTCACATTTATAAATAAAGTGGAAGTGAAATGTTTGGATATTATAAGAACATGAGGATAAAATGTGACATTTAAACTGTGAGGCAAAGGTGAATTTGTGATGAGGGTGATGATAAAATAAGATGAAAGAGAATTTCAACAATGATCAAAAAAGTTTTGTTAAGCTTTGTTATTCTTGAATTGTTTGCTTATTTTTGGACAGTATCTTCTATGTAAAAAAAACAGTCAGAAGTTCTCCACTGACAGACAAATAAAGGATCATTTTATTAGTTTCTATTAACTTCAAAACTCTCTAAATTGATGGACCACTCCTTTCAGACTGTCTGAACTGACTGTATGCATCCCAACTCATTGAGAGTTTAGAAACCTGCATACTAATGATAATAATGTAAAACAAAGCAAGAAAAACAAGAAAGGCCTCTTACAACCAGGAAACTAATTTGGTTGTTTGTTTAATGTGCTTGTGGTGAATTTACCTCTTGCTTCTTTGCAAGGCTTCGACAAAAACTGTAGCAGATCAGATGTTGCGCCCGAGGGTACAGTCTCTTTGGAGTCGATGATTTTCACTTTACCTATGAAAAGAATAAACATGCACAGGTAGCTCTGATTCTTATTACTTCAGCTGTAGTAGCACAATGATGCATAAATATGTTTGTTACCAGATGAATCCATCACTGTGAATATGGAGCCTCCTCCGATCCCAACACTCTGTGGATTTATGACAGAAGTGCACAAAAGAGCAGCGATGGCTGCATCTACTGCAGAGCCTCCTTGTTGAAGGATGTTCCTGCAAAGTTCACATTGATCACTACTGATGCTGTGGAGAAAGATCAGGTGATTGCTGCAATAACTTGGGCTTCTGTTTTGCATTTAAACGATTGTTTTTTGTCAAATAAAGACAATACAAGTCCTAAATCAAATCACAAAAACATTTTATTTATCCAGTGACAAATTAAAGATTTTAAACATGAGCAGGTTTAAAAAAACTTGGTTATGGAAGCAAAGCAGATTTCAGATAAATCATTAAAAACCACAAGTATTAGGTTTGACGATACTGAAAGTATGCATAATAATATAAACACAGTAAAAACACAATTAAACAATTGTTTTTTGTCAAATAAAGACAATACAAGTCCAATCCAAGTTTCTAAAATCAGTACAACTCACCTTCCAATCACTGAACAAGTCTCTGAATCTGTAGCTACAGCAGCTTTTGAAAAATTCCCATGTGGACATTTGTGAAACTGATAAACGACTATACACAGAAATATGGTAGCCAATAAATGCAGGATCAGAGCCAAAGCAGTTTTGCACCTAGCCATATCTTTTCCCTTCAATGAATTCTAAGTAATCAGTCAGTTTTCTTCAGTTAAAAATGCCTCATGAGAAATATCTTTTAATGAGCAACGTTGATTAAAAGGTGAGCACTGGCCAAGCTCCACCCCGTCATTAGAAGTCAATTTTTTTCACTGCAGGTAAATTTCAAAACATGAAAAAAAATCAACTTCAAAGAACTATGCAACAGTAACAAATTTCCAATAAATGAAGCCAGAGTAATGAGACTTCGTGTAGGTTTGCAATAACACACCAACATGTTTTAGTTAATGACACACATTTTTAGGAAATTCAGTTTAAATTTATTTATTTGATACTTTTGTGCTGCACAAACAAACAATAGTTTTTTTAAAGTTTCAAAAACAGAACCACACAGAATAAAAACATTTAAAACAAGAATAAAATGTCACTTAAATATCTTTTTGTCTCTCAAAGTTAAAATTTGAACTAAATATTACCTCAAAGTGTCCTACGGACATTTTACAAACGGCTTCAGGATCCCCCAGATCTGCAGAAGTGCTGCTGTTTCCACTGGGTCCAAAAACAAAACTTCAGTTTTACTCTAGTTTAAATTTAGAAAGTTTGAACCAATCACAGCTTTTAACCTCAGTGAGGCAATCAAACAGGGGTTTCATTGAAAAAGAAGGATTGAGATGATTGAGGAGGGATCACCACCCTTCTTTCTTCCTCAATCACATCTTCTACATGCTTCAAATGTAGATCTGAGTCGTCTGCGTCGGAATGAAATGTGATGTTAGATTTTCTAGAGATGGAGCCTAAGGGGAGCGTGTAGATAGAAACTGTTCCAAGAGTAGAACCTCAGTGAACTCCACATGTGAGGGGGCCAAAGGAGGAAACATCAGAGTTTTATGAAGAAACTCCTGTCAGACAGGTAAGACCTGAACAATCCGCACACAGCCTTTGATACCACATTACTCCTGCAGATCGAAATGCTGCGGTCAGATGTGTAAGAGGCAGCTCTCAGATTTAAAACCAAAACAACAGCTGAGTCACTTGAATCTGCAGCTAATTAAGGATAATTAAATAATTTTAAAAGAACAGCTTTTGTGCTGTGAAGGGCTTTAAAACCAGATTGAAACATGTCAAAAATGTGGTGTGCATTTAAAAAGGAATGGAGCTAAATAAAAAGGATTTTTTCATATGAATTAGGGGTAGGGCACCCCTTCCCCTCTCAGTATCTGAGGGGCTACAAAGACACAGTAGCACAGTGAGCACTTTTAAGTCAGCGGCAACAGCAGAACAGGAGAGTGCGTTATTTTACACATACTTTACCAATTTATGCAACAAAATCTGAGGAGCCGCTTAGGAGCTGAAAGAGCCGGCTCTTTTTAGTGAGCCGATCCAACAGAACCAGCTCTACAAAAAGAGCCGAAATTCCCATCAGTATTTGGTTTGGGTTGCAAAAGGAGCAACAACAAGAAGGATATTTTGGCATTTAGGACAACAATTTTAAGTAATCTCCTCTTTAAAAACCAGAAGGACATGCTACAACCTTTTTAAAAGCAAGAGAAAACCGCTCAGGAGCTGATATGATAAAAACCTGACTGAGCAAAGAGGTTTTAAACACATGAGACTGTTACAGTTATTACATGCTGCAAATGTCCCTCTGATGAAACCAGCTTTTCAGTGTCTTGTTCCAACATCACTGACTTGTACTTTCAGTAACCCGCTGCTTCTCCCTGTTTCCTTGCATCAGACTCTGCATAGATCTTGTCGCCATCTTTCTCCACAGCATTCACCACGTTGTAGAATTTATCAGCTTTGTGTCCTCGAGTTTTCAGAGCCTGAATTACAATCTGATGGGCAAAGAAAAGAATGAACTCAGTTGAGACAAAGATGGATAAATGTAATAAGTTGACCACACAAATGCTCAGAATGTTTCACCTTATCAAAGTTTGGTTCAAACATCACTTCATTTTCTTTGTCAACAAAGATAACTGGAGTAGCGATTGCCTCCTTTAGGCTCTTTCCAAACCAAAGGTGGTTGATCAGTGTCTGAAACATAAAAAAATACAATACTGTAATCTGTCTGAACGTGCTTTAAGAAAAATGTATTTAAATATGTTAATAGTACTGTACGTTCCTGGAATCCTGCTAAACCCAAAAGAGAAATCTCACTGTAAGAACTGTCACCAAATTAAAAGTTCTAAGCAGCAGCTTACTCGTTTTCACGAGAGTACCTGCTTCTTCAAAGTGCTTACCTGAAACATTTTTCACAATAAAAGCATTCAGTCCTTTTACCTGTGTGATCTGTTTCAGCACCAACACCCCAAACTCCAAGGAGTACATTGCAAAACATGGCTAAATGGTCCCACCTTTGTAAAAAGCAGATCCTCTCTCTGTTCTCAAAGGATACTTATTGACCTACATGACATTACAAAATCTGAACAAACAACATCAAGCTACGGCCAAGGGTTTGGACCAACTCCAGTCTATTTGAATGGCAATGGATAAAAAACTATTTACCAATATAATGAATGCCAGACAGACCCGATGGAGATTTCAGTTCCACATCACTGTGTTCCACTTCATCCTGGTTCCTGCAATACCAAACCTGATGCTCTTTCCTCACAGTCTGACGACCGCAAAAACATTCTGCCCTTATGTACTCTCAGAGAACTCACCTGGGAGACTGAACGTTTAATAAGGAGGTCCACTTTTTTAAATCTGAACTTGGCTGTGGACCACCCAATTGATGGTGTCCCATCTGACATACAGTAGTCTTAGTCATAAACATAGTCCAATCCAGCTCACCTCTCAAGTTTAGAGAGCCTTCTGCAGTGCATCAGATTTGGGTTTTTAGATTGGGTTTTCATCCCCAGACCAATGGACAAACCACAAGGCTCAGTCGGTAGCTTGAATAAGCCCTTTGCTGCATCATCAATCCCAATCCTTTCTCTGGAGTTCCCAGCTTTTGTAGGTAAGGTTTGGTCATAATACAGGTACATCCTCTGCCACCGGATTGTCTCCTTTTGGTTTTCTACTTTCTCTGTTCTTGAGCTAAGCCTTGAAGATCTCAATTTTCTCTATGCAACACCACCTGTGATGCAGAAAGATTTGA
Organism: Cynodonichthys magdalenae; assembly: GCA_031762555.1. NCBI lineage: Eukaryota > Metazoa > Chordata > Actinopteri > Cyprinodontiformes > Rivulidae > Cynodonichthys > Cynodonichthys magdalenae. Next base: position 3,856 of record JARVJO010030667.1, on the reverse strand, counting down.
AGACAAAGACCACTCTCCCCTGCACAACTAAGCAAAACTGACACCTGACATATAGAGAAAAAACAGCTCCACAATGTCAAACTGGAGAAAATGTGTGGCTCAGTGCACATGACATTGCCCTAAAGGATTCACTTCACAAACTGACTCCTAGGTACCTTGGTCTCTTCCAAATTAAGTCCATCATAAATCCCTCATCTGTGCATCTCAAGCTACCAGCCTCCATAAGAATTAATCCCACTTTTCATGTCTGCCAGATTAAACCAGTCAGGCCTAGTACCCTTCCCCTCCTACCACTTCCCCTCCACCTGCCCGAATCATCAATGACCACCCTGCTTACACAGTTCAGAGTATTTTAAAGATTCTATGGGCTTCAATATCTAGTTGACTAGGAAGGATATGGACCTAAGGTGAGGTCTTGGATCCCCTGTTCCTTCATTTTAAGACCCAGAGCAAATCTCTACATTTTATAAAGATCACCCTGAAAAGTGGTTGAAGTGGCCATGGGGCGTGGGAGGTACTGTCAGGATTGTGGGTTTTTGCAATGCTTTGTAGGTTTTCCACCAACTTCTTCTCTGCAGGATGAGATGATTGGGCGTTCCCCCAGGCAGCATCAGCTTCTCCAACATCTCGATCAGCTGTGATCACTTACATCGGATTTTGCCCCAGGTACAAAAAAAAAAAAAACACAAAGTCAACCGGCATCCACCTGCCAGTTCACTTGCCACTCCCCTGATGAAGACAGACCTGTCTGGATAGGATGCCTGAAAAGAACACCTGGTTCTTCTCAAACTTCCTGGTTTGGCAAGATACAAACTTCCTGGAATTCTGCCAAACCTTTGAAGTGCATACCACGATAAAACTGACAGTAAGAAATGCCACCTAAATAAATCTTCTAAGCAGCAGCTTGCTTACTTTCATAAGACTAACTGATTTGCTGATTTCTTTCAACATGGCTTTCTTGACATGTCTCCTTTTTTCACAAAAAAAAAACATTACTTTTACCCATTCCTGTGTGAACTTTATAGACACGCCCCAAACTTTGATAAATACATTACAAAATATAAAGACAGTGCTGGTAATAACAGTACAGAGCATTATTTTTCAGCAATTATTTTTGATGGCTCTTAGTGTATTTGCAGTCTCACATACTGAGGCCATTCCAGTTGTGATAAAGCTCCCACCAGCTGATCCAATCACAAGCACCTTTGACTTAGATTTCAGCACAGAGGGGGCTTTGAAGGAGGGAGGTCGCTCCCCTGTGAATAAAACATAAAACATAAATTACAACACAGAAAATTACAATTAGCAATGAACAGTCCTAACATCTTGGTACCATTCTGGCCTGTGTTATGATTGATTACATGAATGCCTCTACTATACACCCAGACTCACCCTGGAACAGGGTAGGTTCAATATTTATATATGTTTAATAAAGAATTTATCACTCACATGAACTTTAGTTCTGACCTTATCTACTTGGAAACACTGTCTAAAAATATCAGTTGTGCTGTTTTATTTAACATTTTTATTTGTTTGTTTGTTTCTAAATTAATCACCATGAAAGATAGATTTATATGGTTTTAAAGCACCTTTTCAGGTTTCCTGTTACATAAACAATGTGTGTATGCAACAGGAAACCAAGCCACGAAAGAAACTAAACGCACCTTCCTCTCCTGGTTTCAACCATCACACAAGTGCCTCTGTAAACTTTACAGTTGCATTTAACATAAATACAGTGGTCAAGAGCATGGCTCAGTAAAACTCTCAATCTTATTAGTTTTAGGTAATGTTCAGCCACAGTTTTACATACTGTAGTTATAACAGTGCTTTATATTTGCATGTGATTACCAGGGTTGATCTTATCAACTCTTTTACAAAAATCAGTCAGCTGATTGTTGAGGATGATTCCAGTTCGTGAAGAGTAGATCTGGGAGCCAAACCTGTAGAGACCATCATAATCAATGAATCATGTCCAGACACTGTAACACAGCATCCTATTTCAGTCAAATTTCAGGCTGTGCCATCTCAGAAAGCTTTTTGTCTGCAATGACTGAAGTCATTGAACTTTTATGAGTTATATCTTTTATAAATATTGTTTTCTACAAACTAATAAAAACATGCATTCGATTGATTTTAACTATTAAACTGGTCTGATACTGACATATTGTTGATGCTGCTGGTGACAGATACAGCAGAGCCATCTTCAGCCATCACAGACACTTGTGAGGTACCCAAGCTGTCCTGGTACGAGGAGATGTTTGAATGCTGGCGATTATTTGTCTTGTCGAAGTCTATCAGGTCCCGTTTTTTGACAGCATAACTGTCTGTTATTAGTTCCTTTGCCCTCTGTGAAAATAAAAATTTAAAGCAAAAGATAAGGTGCACTGGAAATGTTTAAATCAGATTCTTAAAGAATTTGCTGCCTGTTTCATGTTTAATATTTAATAAATAACCAGGCCTAAAACATTTAAAATAAAAAAGCATTGTTATATGTTCAGTATGTATAAACCAACTAAAAAACCTGATTAACTAGGTACATTTACTGGGCTTTTTATGTAAAATAACTAGAAGGTAAAATAGCATAACAGGATAAAAACAACAACAGATCAAAACTGATTATAAAAAAGCATCCCTTTGTCCAATGTTACTTCTACTCTATTTACTCTATCCCAGTAATCAATAGGTGAGAGACAGTGTAAACCATGGACAGGTCACCAGTTCATCATGAGGACAAAACTGATACAATACACCCAACCAGGGTTTGGCATAAAAGTGGACCCAAAAGCAGACGGACTACAAGAACTCAAAAAACAAAAAAGTATTTAATGAAGGAAAAAGTTGGTTTGTAGTTAGAGATTTTTATATTAATATTGTAGTGTTATACAACAGCATTAATAGCCAATTTATTTTAATTGAAACAATTTATATCGTTAGACTACATTATTACATTAAAAATTATAATTCCAATTCAAACAGAATTTTTAACGAGAAAGGCACAGGTAAGTGCTTTTCTGCATTGCCTTAGTTTTAAACTAAACCTTAAACCTTAAGCTAAACTGAGGCAGCACAAACATGAACAGCAGAACCGCACATGGTTCCTGCTTCTTCCTGTCTGTTGACCAATAGGAGAGGAGCTGACACAAAAAGGGCCGCCCACCTTATTGAATAATGAGGCAAAAATGCATCAGGCAATGTAAATACAGGAGACAGAGAAATGAAAAAGCAACTCATGTAAATAAAGATTTGAGAGAAAAATTATAAAAAAATAATCATTAAATATAATCATTTAATAGATACAGATGCATGAACAAGTAAAAGAAAAAACAAAAAATATATATTGTGCATAACATACAAGTTTTTGGACTATGGCAGAAAACCTTCAGAAAACCCATTCATGGAGAGAATAAACTAAACCCCAGATGAGATTTATACTGCGACTTCCTTACTGTGTAAGATGACAGTGAAAACTACATGTATCACGATGAATCCCAAACACCCCCAGAAATCTGTAGTCTCTGTTATACTTACACTGTCTGATTCAAAACTTGGATCTCGAATTTTGTTCATTTCTTCATTGGCACTCTTAAAAGCTTCAACATAGACGTGAAAAAAATGTGCCTGTTCCTTAACAGACTGGGGTTCTGATTTTATCGGAAAACCTGTAAACAAAATACATACACACACCTCCATCACGAACATACATGTGTGTAAATATATATATTAGGGGTGCAACGATACAGAAAATTCACGATTCGGTTCGATTCGATACTTTAGTCTCGCGGTTCGATATTTTTTCGATACAAAAAAAGAGCTATTTCCATGCACTTCTTAACTTGTAATTTTTTGGAATTAATTT
>JARVJO010030666.1:0-11715 GCA_031762555.1 Cynodonichthys magdalenae | reverse complement strand
GTGTGACTTTAACAAACACACTTACCTGGTAGTGTCAGATTACTTCTCCAGGTTCCTTGAGATACTCCACATGCCGATGACAACTGCGTCACAAGCGGTGCTTAAACTAAAGACACTTTTTGCTCACTTCGGCTGCCTGGACCAAGTTGTTTCAGATAATGGGCCACAGTTTGCCCGTGCAGAATTTTGGGAGTTTGCTCATGAGTTTGACTTTCTGCACATCCCTTCAAGCCCACATAACCCTCAAGGAAATGGACACGCTGAGAGAGGAGTGCAAATCGCAAAGAGAATCTTGAAACAGAAAGACCCTTTGCTCGCACTCATGTGCTACCGTTCTACCCCGTGTGCCTCCACAGGTGTCAGCCCTGCCGAATTACTCATGGGAAGAAAGATCAAAACGACGCTCGCCACACTTGAGTCAAATGTTCAACCTCGCTGGCCTGATCTACGAGCGGTTAGGAGTAGGGATGCAAATATAAAACAGAGACAAGCATTCTACTACAATCGGCGTCACGGCGCGAAACCCTTACCTCCACTGAAACCAGGCGACACCATTCTCTCCAAGTTTCATCACCAGAACACCTGGGGAACCCCTGCTGTAGTCGCTGGTGACAGTACTACTCCCAGATCCTACATTGTAGAGACACATCAGGGGGCGGCTTTGAGGCGCAACCGTCGCCACCTGTTGGACATGCCAGCTTCGTCTGGAGATACTTTTCCACCTGCCCTACAACGTCCGCAGCCTGAGCAGTCTGTGCCACAGGCTGACCCTGCCGTCTCTTCGGACAGGTTGTGCAGGCCTGTCCACCTCCTGCACAAGACGGACGGTTGTTTACACGGTGTGTGGAGTTTTTACGCAAAGAAGGTTTTTTGTCGGCGTTTGATGGAGGGAGGAAAGACTCAGCCCGAAGACGGGGACAAAGGGGCCGTGACCGGGAGGTGGAGGTCCTCCCGTCGCCTCTTCTAGTGGAGGAAGAGGAGCAGAGAAGGACTCAGTTTTTGAGAACCCGCCTGGCAATCAGACCTGCTCCCTTCTCCTCACCTGCCCACTCACCTTCTCCGTCTCCCAGTGAGCCTCGCCATCCAGCACCACATCATGGAGGATTCCGGACGCCTCTCACTTCTGCTTCGAGATGGTCTCGGATGCCTCGTTCTTCCTCCACCTCCTGTTTCCCGGCGAGGGTCAACGCCTCCGTCTCCTGTTTCCCGGTGAGAGTCGACTCCTCCATCTCCTGTTCTCCGGCGAGGGTCGATTTGTCCATCTCCTGTTCTCCGGCGAGGGTTGATTTGTCCATCTCCTGTTCCCCGGCGAGGGTCGATGCATCCACCACCTCCTGCGCTCCGGAGCTAATCTACGCCTCCGTCTCCTGTTCCCCGGCGAGGGTTGATGCATCCACCACCTCCTGCGTTCTGGAGCGAATCGACGCCTCCGTCTCCTGTTCCCCGGCGAGGGTTGACGTCTCCATCTTTTCCTGCTCCACTGAGAGGGTCGATGCCTCTGTCTCCTGCGCTTTGGGCACCTCTGAGAGGGTCGACGTACCCGCTTTCAGTGGGGAGGATCTTAGGGGTGGGGAAGAGTCCCAAGTCTCAGCTGCGGTCCCTCCTGAGACCACCTCGCCACCGGCTGCAGCCCCAGAGACCACCTCGCCGCCGGCTGCAGCCCCAGAGACCTCTTCGCCGCCAGCTGCAGCCCCTGAGACCTCCTCGCCGCCAGCTGCAGCCCCTCCTGAGACCTCACCATCAGCTGCAGCCCCCGGGCTCTCCAGGTCTGCAGCACCTGAGTCCCTGGGTCTTCCTGAGTCTCCAGAGCTTCGCCTCCTCCGCGGCCGGATCTTGGGCCGCCGTCCAGGGCTTCTCCGTGGCATCTGTCATCTGTCATCCTCGGTGTGGCCGGGCTCATGGCTAGCCGCCGGACCTGCTTCCTCCCTGCGGACGGGCACATGGCCGTCCTCCAGAGACGCTTTCCCGTTGCGGCCGGGCCCACGGTCGCCCTCCTGAACTGGGCCCCCTTTTCCAGATGTGCCTAGGGCTATCTTAGTGACACTTTTTGTTTTGTTTCCCTGGTTTTTTCCTGTCGGTTTTTGGTTTTGTTTTTTCTTTGTGTCTTATTTGTGTTCTTTGTGTTGTTTTGTTTGTTTCGAGCCCTCCATCCTGTCCTTTGTGTTTTTTCCCCCCACCTCCCTCCCGTCCTTATGTTTTTTCGGATCCTCAGGTGACGATCCGTTAAGGGGGAGGTACTGTTGGGATGTGTTCTGTGTCTTGTCTTGTCTCCTGTCTCCCTCTTGTGTTCCCTCTGGTCATTACATCTTTCTCAGCCTTTTTTCCATCCACTCTCACCTGTGTCTGTTTAGCAATCAGTTTCTCCCCAGCTGCTGGTCATCTTCTCCCTCTTCCTGTTTGTATTAATACTCTTCTGGTTTCATCACTCCTTGTCGGTTCATTGTTTGGTTCTAACCAACTGTATGGTTATCCTTGTGTTCTCCCTGTGCCTAATTAGTTTTTTGTGTTTTGCTGCCACGTAAGCTTTTTGTTTTTGTTATAATAAATACTTTTTATTTTATACCACTCACCTCCGTCCGGAACTGGGTTCATTTCTCCTGAAAACCTTAACACCTTGTGCTTTCAGCTTTCTGCATTCTTTGCTTGTAGCTACGTAGGGCGACACCCATAAGCGACTGCATTTTCTCCACAGTATCCTCCCAAGTGGCTTAGTCCCATTTCCTTTAACATAAGCAGGAAGAATAGCAGATAGAGAAAGTTCAGCATAAGTAGGAATGGGGTTATCAGCATTCAACATCTTGAACTGATAACTTAAACGTAAATTCTGGTTCCATTTCCACTTTGGAAGTAACCACTAGGGGTTCCTCCTGTACTACTGTATTTCATGAGACAATCATTTTCAGTCCGACGCAGTGGTTTTGCTTTTAAATGTGGCTGCTTGAAAGAAACTAGAATCTTAGTGCAGACATAACAATCAGAAACATTTCTCACTTTTGCCAGGAATGTGACATACTGATACCAATTGTTTGTGTGGTACAGGTGAGTTACATTCTGTTGCACTATCCATTGTTCTTCTGCTTTTAGCCATCTTTTCTCTCTGCGGTGTGACTCATTAAAATTACATGTAAGAAAAATTAAGCACACAACAACATTCAGCAAAAAAATAAACTTCATTATGAAAAGTTAATCAAAGAAAAATAAAATCAAAGAAAAAATTTTTTTTTTTCAAGGATAACTGCAATGAATTTTTAGTTGTATGTCAAAACATTCTCCCATCTTCTGAATGATTTTATTTACAAAATGTGTTCCATTATCACTATACAACCTTTGTGGTACTCCAAAGGTGGGGATAATGTGCTTACAGATGGACTTTGCCACTGTTAGAGCGTCTGGTGTTTTGCATGGAAAGACTTCTACCCACCTAGAGTAAGCATCCACAATCACTAACAGTATTTATACTGTCCTACTTTATTTAGTTCAATAAAGTCCATGTGAAGTGTGTGAAATGGGTAAGGAGGAGGTGGGAATTTCCCAGGTCTTGGTCTTAGATTCCCTTGTAGATTATGTTTCAGACATGTAAAACATGAGTTACAAAAATTTTTTGAATAGGTAGTAAATCCATAAATTGCATAATGCTTATGTACCAGTCCCTCCTGTTGAGACATGGCAAAGCCCATGGCTCACAGATGCAGCCCATTTAAACATTGATCGTGGTAGGATTGGTTTGTTTTCTGGTGACACAAACAAACCATCATCATTTAATTTGGCACCATTTTTGTTCCACATGTTCTTTTCAGAAGGTGGAGCTTGTTGTTGCATGTCTTTAAGAATTTGCGGTTCTGAATCGGACAACATTGTGTCTTTAAATGGCACATAAGAAGCTTTTTTAGCATTTTCGTCTGCTTTTGCATTCCCAACAGAGATTGGGTCAGTGGCTTTCTTATGTGCAGCACATTTACAAACAGCAACACCTTCAGGAAGCATTATGGCTTCTAATAGTTCTACAAGCAAAGCAGCGTGAGAAATAGATTTACCGGTAGAGGTTTTCATTCCTCTGTTTTTCCATTGTGCACTGAACACATGCAGTGTAGAAAATGCATATTGGCTGTCAGTGTAGATGGTTACTCTTTTGTTTGCATAGAGGTGGCATGCTCTTGTGAGAGCCACAATCTCTGCTGCTTGTGCAGAGAAGTTAGAAGGGAGTGGTTTAGCTTCAACAACGGTTGCTGCTGTCACAACAGCATAACCAACTCTGTTTCTTCCAGTAGCATCTTTACTGGCAGAACAATCCACAAAAACTATTGTGGTGTCTGGTATTTCGTTGTCTTTCAAATCTGGTCTTGGAAGACAGACTTTTTGAACTTCAGCAACACAATCATGTGTTTCCCCCTCTTCAGGGTGTGGTAGCAGAGTGGCTGGATTCAGGGTTGTGCACCGTTTCACTTCTAAGTTTGGCTGTGACATTAGGGTCGCCATGCATGAGAGGTAGCGTGCAGGTGACAAAAAGGTCATCTTTGTTTGTAGCAGGAGAAGTGAAACTGCATAAGGAACTAAAAGTGTTATGTTGTGATATAACACTACTTCTGCTGACATTTTCAAGGCCAGTGCGGCTGCAACCACAGCTTGTACGTATTGAGGCAAAGCTTGTGTTACTGCGTCCAACTTAGTGGAATAATAGGTGAGTGGCCTATTTTTGTCACCATGTTTCTGTAACAGAACCGATGTCATATAGCCTCTTATGCAGTCTACTGTTTGCAGGAAAGGCTTTGTGTAGTCAGGCAGGGCAAGAGTTGCTGTGCTTGCTAACACTCTCTTAATTTCACAAAATGCTGTCTCTCCTTCTGGAGTCCACTTCAGCAAATCCTGAGCTGACAGTGGTTGATCAAACATCATTTTAGACAAAGGTTCTAAAATACCTAAGCATAGTTGGGAACCCAGGCTCTGTAATAGTTACACAATCCTAAGAATGACATAATCTGTCTCTTTGTGAGTGGTTTGGGAGCACTCAAAATAGTAGCTTGTCTGTCTGTGCGGTCCAGAGTCGTCATTGTCATCAATCAGTCCACTGTTTTGTCTAAAAACCTCTTCCAGTCTTATCATAAAGTCAGCAACTGATTCGTCATTTCTTTGTTTAATTTGGTTAACAGCAGTGTAGTCAGCTCATTTCTTGAAAGTTGTTTTGACTCTGTCAAACACACCATTCATTCGTCCTTGTAACTCACCTCCATCATGTGGCAGTGGTACTGAGTTTGGTCCTGCTGTTAGTGGGTTCTAGGGACTCTAGCCCAGTCTATTTCTAATTTAGCCATAAAGGCCTGTTGCATTTCTACGCCATTCAAGTGATAGGTGGTTTGCAACATAGACATCCCAGAGACAAATCCTGCTGGGTCTGTTTTGGGATGTGGGATGCCTTCTACAGCTTTTTTAACATCCTCAAGAGTCCACGTCCTGTACACCACCATTGTAGGGCGTTGCCCATCTTCTGTGTTTGGGTTTGGTACTTCAACCATAGGGAATGCATCGGAAGTATCATTATCTAATTTGCTCCTAGTTCGACCGGAAATAGGAGAGTTCACTGGTGTAGGTGGGTGTAATATGACAGTCTTTTGTACAGTCATTTTAGTCAGGTTAGGGTGTAATTTAGGAGCAGTAGGCATTAAAGGAGTTACTGCCTGTGAATAAGTCGGCAGCAAGCTCTGTGAGCTGCTGTGCTGTTGGGGAGGTGCCTGAGATCTGCTGTCAGAGCTGCGCCCCCTAGTCACACAGGACTCTTTATCTTCCTGTCGGGCGATAGCAATATTGATCTCTTTTGCCTTGTCCTCCCCCCTCTTCCTCTTTTGAGCTTCTTCAAGCCACAATTTAGCCTGTTTTTATCCGTCACTTGGTTGTTTTTTATTTCTAAATTGGTCTTTTATTTGCAATCTTCGCATTAATTCAGGACAGTCAGGCACAAAAAGATTGCCTTCAAAGTAATGCTTTGTTTTCCAATCAGTTAGGTATTTTACACTTTCTGGGTGTTTTTATCTGCATGTATTTTGCATCACCTTTTATTTCTTCAATTTTACTGTTTCCACTTCCCATTTTAGTTTATTTGTTTTGTTAGTTAAGGAGGAGAAGGGACAGTCCAGCTGTCCACAGTGCAGTCCCTCTCCTGTAGATGGGGAAACTGTTTGGTCAGTCTTTACTTTCCAGCCTTTGAGAAACTTGTTTAATACTTCTGAGTTACTGGACTGATTTGAGACGTTTTCAATAAAAAAAATAAAAAAAAGAATTTAACTTATTGTAGCTCCATTTTCACTGCAGCTGATGTGTTATAGGATAAGTGTGTGTGATACCAATCCTTTACCTTGCTCTCCTCAACATCTTTTGCCAGTTTGCGATACAGTAGCGTTAGAATAATACCACTTTATTAATCTTAAACATGCATGGAGCTGACAAACTTTTTACGTGTATACAGTATCGATTATCAGTGCATTTTGTACAAATGGATAAATGCTGAGATCGGGTCATTTAAACCTCAAATTTTTATCATCTGCAATATGTTTAGTGTAAAACTGAAATGAACAATTCTAATATTTCATATTAACAGACTTTATTTTGGAGGAGTGTAGGTGCCCAGAGTGATGGGTTATTTCAGTGACCGACTCAGAAGAAGGAAGAAGAGTGGTCTCTCAGACACCTTGTTTCCTAGTGGCCAAACTTATCTCATGGTCACAAGATAAATGCGGAGTGGTCTTTTTTTTTGTATCAAATGTCACTGAATGGTACCATAAAATTATTTTAAGATTTTTTTTAATTGGGGTGAGAAAAAACAAAAGTAAGAATACAATCTTGACACACTCTATTATGAATTTTATGAAATTGGACATTATTGCAGAAAGGTTGAAGAAGCAGAGGATATCAGGTTATATTTTAATTTTTAAAACAGTGTGAGTTGTATAATGGGATCTACGTTTTTTATTTGTGTGTATGTCATGTGGTCCTATTCCTCACCAGTTGGTGGGGGTAATGCTTCATTCAGTTAATAACCGAACGCCAATAAAATAAAACGAAAATTGTCTCTAGACTGAGCTGTTTGTTTTTCTCTGAGGTGGCGCAGCAGAGGAGCTGCTGTCTGATTTAGCGCTCATTGCGTGTGTTTGGTTTCATGTTCTCACACCAGGTCGATGGAAGAGACTGACATGAACTCTGTTTACTTTCAGTGTCAGCGCTGTTTCTCAGCAAACGAAAAGAACAAAATAGAAAAATATTTCAGTGTTCGTCGCAAATCAGGCGGAGGAGACTGCGGACCTTTAACACTCGTGGCTGATAACTTCTACAGAATATCCTTCAAAGATCAGACAGGTTAGTTAATCATTTAAAATATCAGTTCAATATTTAATTTGCACATAAAAGACCTGCTATATTAACAGACAGGCGGTGTAGCAGTACTTTATTTTTTTTTTAAGATTTCTTTTTAGAATGCACATAAAACTTCAAGCATGCTCAAACTATCACGTTTAGTCGTCACAATAAATACTACACTGAGTAAACGATCTGTTTATTAATAACAGCGTGAACTGAAACAATTTATTTTAAATAAGGAAATTTCGGGAAAATGAAACTTAACAGGCCGGTGTTGTGTCGACTTCTGTTTCCTCAGGCAGAGAGCTCATTCTCCGCCCATAGATTTCCAGGCAACAGGACGCTCTTGAATAAATACTTTTATGACGGGTAAAGAGTAAAACACAAACTGTAAACAAAAGTATCAGGTTTTGTGTTCGGTTTGTCGGGTTTAAAAGCGTTTTATTAAAATATTTATTGAAAGCAACCACGGTTAAGAGAGAGGGGGGAAAAAAGAAATGGAAACTCCTAGGAGAACGCATCATAGGAGGGGGGACAGAACTCCACACAACACCGTTTCGATTTCTGTTGTAGAAACATGGAAACTTCCTCAGATATCAGGCGAACAGCTGGAAAACCGAAACCTCCCAAACAAAACAAACCTTTCATTTACTGAACAAACTGACTGTAGAGACTAAAGCTAATAAAACTAATGCTGGAAAATGAGTCATTGACAGATCGTGATAATAAATGTTTCCTTGAGGACTAGTTTCTGAGTTTCATCTATTTTTGTGTTTGCTGAGATCACTTTCTGAGACTTAAAATGAAAACCGTTCAGTCCTTTTTTTAAATAGTCAATTTGTTTTTATGTCTAAATAACTAATAAAAGATTTTAATTCCATCTTTAAAATTTTCATAAATTGTATAAAACTTTATAGTGTGATAAATAGCCTTAAGATCAGTGGGCTTTGCCAGCCATCTTGAAAGTGAATCCCTTTTGAGGGCATACCCAATAAATGACTTGTGTAAGTTTAGTTAGAATCTGTCCAGTAAAACATGAGATATTTGCTAACAAACACAAAGAGTAGGGGTCTAATAGCTAATGGTGAAATCTGTAATTTTATGAAAATTACACACAGTGAAGTGACAATGTGTCAATCACTGACTAGGTGTTATATGTGTGACCATATTCAAACTAGATCTAGTGACGTTTTTCATCTTTTGCCACAGTTAAGTATAAAACAACATATAGACGACATCAGATATGACTCGACTCTGTTCATTGATGATTTTTCTGGTTTAGGCTTCTAACAGAGGAGTATATCCTTATTAGTTTAGTGTTTTAATACACTTTATGTTTGTCTAATGCACGTGTCAAACTCAAGGCCTGTAGGCCAAATCCGACCCTTGTTAACATTTTATTCGTCCCCAAATGTAAAAATTTATTGGTAAAATAGTTTTAAGTTTACTCTTGTCAGTCTTTTCATGACAGCTGACCAACTTTCAAGCCAAGAAAACCACTTTTTCAATAATTTTTGTTCTTTGGTGTGGAAAGAGCAACAGAAGATTGAATTATTTCTATTTCTGTATCCTCTTCTTATTTTAAAGTAAAATAATTGGACTTGTAGTGATTTTTTTAAAAAATTTTGGATCATATGTATATGCAAAGGAAAATGGTCAGATATGTTATCTTACACTTCAAAATACTGCATACATGGATAAAGACATGGATAATAAATGGTCAGTGGCACTGCCCCATGGATAATAAATATGTATAATTGTTGTCCTGATCTAGGCCACTCCTGGTATTTACAACATGTACACTGAAACATCTACAGAAAAGATTACAATTTAACTCTGCTTCCTGTTTTATTCTCATAATATGATTTGCATTTAAAAACACTAGAGTGGTATTATCACCTTGCTGATGAAGGCAGAGTAATGATGTTTTGCACTTTTCAGTCTGCAGTCTGTTGGCAAAATATATCTGAATCACTGGATGGATTTTCTGGAGACTTGGAACATAATCATTGGGTTTACATCTACAAATCATTAACTTCTGGAGTCAACCCAGTTCAAAATGATGTCCACAGCCAATCAATCATAGCCTATACAACAATGTCTATTTATGCATGAAATAACTCAGTGACGGCAGCGGCGGCACGGTGGCTCAGTTGGTAGCAAGAAGGTCGCTGGATCAAAATCCCGGCCCAGGGACCTTTCTGGGTAGAGTTTGCATGTTCTCTCCATGCATGCGTGGTTTCTCTCTGGGCTTCCTCCCACACACCAAAAACATGACTGTCAGGTTAATTGATAACTCCAAATTGTCCCTAGGTGTGAGTAAGAGAGAGTGAATGGTTGTCTGTCTTGTTTGTCTCTGTGTGGCCCTGTGATGGACTTGCGACCTGTCCAGGGTGTACCCCGCCCCTCGCACTGTGACGGCTGGATATGGGCACCAGTGACCCCCGTGACCCTTTTTTAAAAAAAAAAAAAAAAAAAGGAAGAAACGTGTATAGATAATGGATGGATGGATAACTCAGTGAACTTGTCACAGTATAGCATGAGATCACAAACAGTTTCAAAGTTTAACCAAAATGTTTACAACTGTCCTTTTTCTACACAGGATCTTGCATGAAAAGTAGCTTCCAAAAGGCTTTTTTTCAAGGATTTTAATTATTTCGACTTTCACTCCTATACACAATACAGCATTATCTTTTTGTATTGTAGATCAACAGGAAGTCCTGAAGAGGTCTGAGCATGTTCTTGAGCTCACTGATGGTCCTCTGGTGGTCAGAGTCAGAAACAGTCTGCCAACTCCTGCTTCTTCCCAGAACACCACCTCCACAGCTCCAGCAGAGGTCAGAAAAGCATTTCATCTAACTTTATTACAGGCTCAAGGTTTACCAAACACAGAAACGAACAAAAAGAAAAAAAGCACATTGATCAACCATACAGTATAAGCAGTAAACCTTACAAAACGATAATCATACCAATTCCTCCCTAACTGAGACTGGGAACGTGTAACACTGAGCCTCATGTCAGGCACATTGTTACTGAGTTACAGCGATCATTGATACAACTATTTTTTATGAAATTTAAACATCAAGTTCCATAAAAGAGCATGAAAGGTTTAAAGCCTAGCCTTTATAAGGAGCGGACAAGCAATATCCCATTTTGGCTTTTTCAGTAAAAGTCTGAGGCAGTCACTGTACTCCACACTGAGTTTACACATGCTAGCTCATTGGTACCCAAAGTTGGGGTCAGGACCCACAATGAGGTCCTGCAACATCAATGTGGGGTCCTGAAGATTTTCTGAAATAACTATATTAGAAAATGAAAACTAACAACAATTTTCTTTGTTTTTTTGTTACAAAATAGTGTGGTTAAGGTACTTAAAATGGACAAAAATAGCCTAATGTATATTGTTACTATGCTCTTGTTTTTTTACGTGAAAACAATGTTTATCATTTAACAACAGCTGGAGGCTAATGTCTCTAATGCTGGGATTTTAAGGGTCAAAAGCTGAAAAGTTTGGGAACCACTGTGCTAGCTCTTTTATAGAAAGACCACAAATATGCAGTTTATAAGGTTGTACAGAAGGCCTTTAAACAGAGACTTCTTTACCTCATCGGTACATGCACCAAACCTGTGGATGAGCATATTAGCCTGTGCATAAAACAGGCAACACTGCCTATAAATATCTTCATCATCAGTGACAAAATGACCAATATGTTTAAATTTACGACGTGCAGTCAGAGTATTTCCACATAATGAAAACTGGGGAAATTTCAAACTTTTTTGTTCTTCATTTCTGCATATTGTATACAATTGTATCAAATTTTATTTCCACTGTCATGAGATACTGGTTGTAGATTGAGCCAAGAAAATGAAACTTTTGTAGCATTAGGCTCCATCAAAGCAAAACTGCAAGGAGTGAAGTGGGTCTGAAAACTTAACAAAGCTGTGTCTTAAATTACTTGAAACAAACCAGTAAATTGTGAACATTTGGTTGTGTTTTTAAAACAGAGCTCCCAGTTTATTCCAGACTCAACTGCTTCAACAAGTATTGAAGAAAATAAACTGTCTCCTGATGAACATCTGCCTTCTGAACTGAAGGAATGGGTGAACGCAGAGGAGCAACAAGAGGAAAAGGGTCCTTCTACTTCCAGCTTTGTTCAGCTTCACCCAGAGGAGGACAGTGTTTTTTTCAAGAAGTCATCCCAACCTGATGCTCCAGATGACTTTATTGACTGGAAAGTTGAGTCGGACAATCCCGATAGCTACCTGTGCCACTCGGAGGAAAGTTCATATAAATATGAAGGGCAGCAGGTCAGAGATAACAAGACGGCTTCAAGCATAGGATTGAATCCTGAGGAAAGTTCTCAGATTAAC
>JARVJO010030665.1:0-11719 GCA_031762555.1 Cynodonichthys magdalenae | reverse complement strand
AAAAATGTAAACAAATCTTGCGAACTCGGTCCCCAATCGAACCGAGTCTACCGGACTATCAGGTGTGAATACGCCCTTAAAAAGACCTGTACCAATGCTATAATTAGATTAAAACTAATGCAAATCAACAGATCCTATGCTTTACACAACATCCCAACTTCATTGGACTTGAGGTTACATTTAAACCAAAGAATGTGTATGTTTTTTCATAAATTTGAGTAAGTTAAACTGTTTTTTGACTGTGGTAGTTTGTAGTCAGAAAAGACAGACTATTTGTGCCATTACCCATTTTTATGTTTCACATTATTACCTAATGAAGTGCTTTGAAAGTTTGGTTAACTTTCCAAAGATGCTTTGTATTTTTCAAAAATCCATCATTTTTTCCCTCTTTCCTTTCAAAAGCAGTTCATTCTACAACATTGTCCTGTTTAACTTAAGGCTGCGTCACAGTGCAAGATTTTAAAACAGTCAGACGATTTTCAAAGACTGAGAGACCCCACATGTGAGGATAAAAAATCATGGAAAAATCAGGTTTGGTCCTACAGTGTGTGGTGTACAGCCACACAGCAAGAGACAACACACCGCACACGCTGTGATATCGGGCCAAACAATCAAACATGTTTAATATCCCTGATTTGAGGTCAGAGTGCTCCCGATATCCTTCCGAGCCGACTAGATCACTCTTAACTCACCACCCACGGCAGGAATATCTGCTATGATCATCTTTAGAGCCGTCACGATAATCTGGATGTCCTTAGGATTGTCGGAAGGGTCAGAATTCGTCAAAATTATCCTGCCGTGTGACACAGCCCTTAATCTGTGTTAGGTGTGAGGCAGGAAATACCCAGAGAGCAGACAAAATCCAAAACTAAGGCTAAAAAGGCTGGCGAGGCAGCTCAAAAAACACTCACTATTGAGAAACTTTGAGAAAGTGAAGACATGGACACCACAACAGCTGGGGAACACAGCACAATGATCAGAAAAAGACTGAACACCGGACACAGACTATGTAGGTCAGGCATGTCCAACTCCGGTCCTCAAGGGCCGGTCTTCTGCAAGTTTTAGAACTGTCCCTGCTTCAACACAGCTGATACAAATAGATGATTTATTCTCAGTTTGCCATCAAGGTCTGCAGAGGCCCACTAATTAAGCACTCCTTAGGTTCAGCTGTGTTGAACCAGGGCAGCAACTAAAACATGCAGGACACCGGCCCTTGAGGACCGATTTTGGACACCACTGATATAGGTAAACTAATGAGGACTAATGGGAAACACCTGGAAAAGACACAAGGGGAAACAGGTGTGCAAGGGCGGGGCTGGAAGCAAAACAGCAGGGTAGAGATACACAGGGGAACAGAGAAACACTAGAAAGTTAAAGCAAAAAGACAGATCATGACAATCTAACATTTGTTTATAAACATCAGGCATGAGCTATTTTTATTTGAAGAGTGTAAAGAACATAGCTCAAAGGCAGAACAAGGAATGCATCACAAGGGCTTTAGGAGGTAGTGTAGAAAAAAAACATACTTCAACCCCAGAAGGAAGGTATCAACAACACATACAGTAGGAATGACTGCCTCCCTCTGTATCAATGCCAGTTGTCAGAGCAATCAAGCACCCAGCTGGACTATTATTTGGTGCCACAAGAGTGGTTTCAAAGGTAATAGGATTTCTTGCCCTCCAGAAATGAGCTAGTCTGTCTGTGTGTGTTTGACCAAGAAGAATGGATCGACATAAGGACAGAAAGTCCAGAAGAGTACGGTGCTTTCTCCTGATTGAAAACAAACTCATTGTTTTCCCTCAGGGAGGAACAGTTTTGCTTCCAAAATCATTTTTATGCCCACTCCCATCCCCTTAGCTGTTTCAAATGTAATGTTTTGAAGTTGACAGGCATTCTCCCAAGAAGCTCTGCAAGAATATTGCTGCTACCTTCTCTCTGACTGTGTCTTCTTTCTCCTTTGAGATTTTTTTATTACTGCACGAGTCTACACAACTGAGATGCTTTTTAACACTTTTCTGTTTTGGTATGTGTGTTTTATAATAGAGGCCGAAAAGGACATTGTATTTAAATGGCCATCAGCTGATACTGACTGAAAAAATAAAAGCCCAGTAGAGGGTCTGTTATCACAAAGAACAAGTTGGGCTTATAAAAGAGAAAAGCATGGACATCAAAGTGCATGCGAAAAGTAAAATTGTGCCTTTTTAGGCTTATCTAAGCACGCTCCCATTTGACATTGGTTTATTAAGTGTATCAGTGAGCATGGTGCAATTTTTTCTCACTTTGATCAGGGGAAAGGGCTGAATATTAATGCAGATTGTGGGATATGCATTAAGAAATCATGCAACGTAAGATCATTTCAAAGTATTTTTAAACTTTACCAGAATTATTTCCAGTGAATATTGTTAATGGAGGAACCACTCTGCGGTATACTTAAGAGTACAACAGTAAGACCATTCAGAAGAAAATCTGTGCAGGTTCAGAGTTGATGGTTCAAAGGTTCATCACCTTTTCTAAAGTTGTAGTTGGGTAATATCCCTCACGGGCAAGTATTTAAAGGCCTGCAGTGGTTACAGCATGCTTACTACTGTTGTTACAAATAAAATGCTCTGCTCCTTTTTTCTTTATTTAATTTCACATCCTTTGTTTTTATGAACAACGTTTGTTGACATCTGTCCTTAGACTCAGGTGAAAGCTTTTCTTCATTTGATTTGTCCTTTTTTGTCCTAATGTAAAACTAGAGCATGACAGGCAGCACTGAGATGTGGGAGATCATGGACGATGTGGCACAAGTTGGAAAATGTTCATGCGTGTCACTCTGTGATTGAATACAAATGATTGACTGCTGGTAAAATGTATCGGCATGTGTAAAAATCATATTACATTACTCCCTCCCTCAGGGTGGTTGAAGTCACTCACTGTGAAGCAGCTCGCTGATCCTGAACTGGAATCTGAAACTCTGAGTTGAGCAGTCTCTCCTGTCCACTGAAGGGAGCCTGTTGACACCTAATGAGGATGGCGGCATCGTGTTTGAAGGTTCTTTATTGTACTGGTTAGGAATGCTCATGGGATTGAGGTTGTTGTAGATTAAAAGAGAAGGCAAGCAGAGAAACCCAAAGATGATTTGTATTTTGTTTCAGGAGTTGCATGCTTTGTCAAAGACAGAAATGCTCTGATTTATCTTTGGAACCTTCTATTAGACTACTTTCATTTACACGTCTTGGTGACAGTGAAAGACAGTTACTCTTCAACTGTTTCCTGTCATTGTTCTGCCAATTTAAGCTCAAAATAAAACGAAAGCAGTGACTTAAAATTTAAATATCCCATATATTCACCCCTTTTATATTGACTGTCCTAATGTAACTCAGAGAAAAGTACAAGCTGGGATAAATACAAAAAGGTTTTCAAGGCCCTAAACTAGGGTGACCAGACGTCAACGTTTTTTGGGAAAAGTCCACATTTTGGATGACTTGTCTCTGGCTAATACCTGGAAATGTCCCCAATTTTACCTTTTTATGAAAGAGGGAAAAATGTTGCATATAGACTGTTATTACTATAGACAGGTTTGAAGTGTGATTGAGCATGTTGCTCTCTCTGTGCAAGGCTCAGTGGGTACTTTGGGTACTCGCGCAGGGTGCTGCTCTCGACCCAGTGGTCAAAGCGGCACGCACCTCAGGTCAGCTGATCTCCGGGTGATTTCCTCAGAGCGCTGCTGCTCGGCCGCGGAGTAGACAACGCTACAGAATAATAACTTGGCAGACACAAATTTGAAGTCCTGTCCCCACTACAGCCACATGTAACTCCCTGTTTGTCTCTCAGATCCAACAGAGATATGCGCAGTGCTGTGGCTCCAGCTCATCATTCCTCTGGGGAAAAGCACCTGTCAATCACCAGGGGCGCAACAAGTAATGGTGGCCAGGAGGGGCTATGCCCCCCATCCCGCCCCTCAAAATTTGGTGGCCCCACCAGTTTTATCTTTGCTTTGTGCTCATTTTAATTCCCTCTATTTAGTATTAGGAAAACCGTATAATATAAAAAAAATATTTTTGCAAAGCTAACAGCTAAACATAAAAACAAAAATTTTACTTAAAATAAAACATAAACCTGAAATAAGCCGTCTTCCACATGCTGTTTGGCAAACTCTGGTGGAGTTGGTAAACTGTAAAAAGTAGAGAGAGAGAGAAAAAAAAAATGATTAAATAAAAATTCAACAGTAAAACAGTTGAACTCTACAACACACAGGATTGAACTTGGCATAAAAAGACCTTGTAAAGAATTTTTTGAGCTTTGTGACTGAACAGTTAGTGTGCTTTTGGCATATACACTTATCCTTGAAGTCTTACGTTTTTGATGCATCAATGCAGGGGATCTTTTTGAAATAAGAACTTGAAGTGCCAGAAAAAAAGTTAAATCTTGCCCAATTTTGTCTAAAAAACTAAAAATATCTTTCTACTCCAAAATCTGTTTTCTGCTGAAAAGAGCTGTGACCTAATTTTCAACACAACCTTTCAGTATTCCTGTTAGTCTGTATTGAACACACTGGAATCAATCATGCTTTTTCCATAATTTGGACTGATTAGATGCCTTTAAATAAAGTAATAAACTGATCCATGTGGGTAAAATGAAACAAAATCATTTCAAACTGCCCAACCGAATCATATACAAATAAAAATAGGAGACTTATCTTGGTTGGATTTGACTCCTAAAGTTAATTAGCTGTAGATGTACCTTCAATACAGAGGGTTTCATTATATCCCGTGCATTGGTTCATGAGAGGTTTTGCTAACAGACTGACAAATTAACACACATATGCTCCAGCTATTATCTGTGCCTGCATCTCATGACAGGTGACAGGAGACAATTCTTAGAACAATGAGTGGAATCATTTTTAATGTGTGACAAAGTGGTAAATACAATGACAGCTATATATATATATATATATATATTGTATGTATACATATATTCTGTAAATATATATATTCATTTTTATAATATATATATAACATTATATAACATATATATATATATAATTTTCCTCAGAAGCTTTGCCTCATAGCAGCCAGACAACTTTATAAATACATTTTTTTCATCTCTGGATCCGGCTGTAAAACACTGGGTTTGGTCCAGTGAACAGCTTACATTATCATACATCACAGCTACACCAGGAGAATATAAAGATAAAGAACCATCCATATTCTCCAGACAGAGACATTGCCTCTGATCCTGTTTGCTTCAGTGGAAAGTTTGTAGATATTCCTGAGTGTGCTGACACCAGATTCAATCAGAGGAAACCACTCTAAGCATTGGGACGAGGGAGACATGGACACCTGGATTCTGTTGACTGCAATTCTACAAAAAGACATTGTTCCTCATTTGGTCGTTTCTGTTATCAGAGTACAAATCCAAGAGTGCGCAGGCTATCCAATTTCTCAGAACCCTTGTACTCACTTATCTTAGAGTTTTAAGGAACTCTTTTGAGTCACAAGTAATGAAATCCAGACAGAAGGTAATCTTATAGTATACAACATAGTATCTGCAGCAACTCTAAGGGAAGATTAGGTTAGAAACACAACAGTATTTTCTAAAAAACATGTGAGGAGAACAATAATCATCGGTCTGTCCCATGGCTCTAAACACGCTTTTGTTAAAACACAAAGCAACAACAACAGAGATGTTGTGTACTTGATGTATATATGTTCATGTAACGCTTCTGTAATAACAAATATCCAGTGGACACACAGAAACTGTCTGCAAAGCACTTCTGGTCCTATATAGGTGACTACACGATTTGCTGATCAGCCTGAATCAATTCACTCATTTACAGTATTGACCATTCAAATCCCCCAGATATTCAGTGTTGTAAATTTCCTCTTGTCCCAAACAAGAAAGCAGGCAGGATCCATGTGCTGCTAAGAATACAACAACAAAAGCAGACAGTGTGGAGTAAACAAACTCCAACATATATGCAGAGGCCTCTAAGTGCATTGTGTATCCCTTAAGTGGTGTTTCTATTCCTCAAATGAAATGTAGCAAAATAAAAATGTTTGTCAGACATGACAGCCCTAGAAGCATGACTCAGATTTGTCTTAAAGCATTCATGAAAACAAAAACCACTGACATGAGGAGTGATGAATTAAAACAGCTTAATCAAAATTGAACACAAGTTAATGAAAATATCATTCTCAGGACACAGAAATTAGAATTTTGTTACATTTGTTTTGTTTTTAATATTCTAAAAGCAATAAATGTCATACTGCAAAACACATTAGGCTTAGATAATGTATGTAAAAAAAAAAAAGCTAAAAAATAAAACTGGTGGCATCAGCATGCAAAGCAGTGCCCAGAAACTGTGGAGGCAAGTCAAATGTAGTGATCAGAGGCGGTCTGCTAAAATGTCCCTGTGCTCCACTGCTTCTGTGAGACTCTGCAGAATATTACTGAAACACTTTTTTTTTTTGGCATCAGACAGTGACTCATCCAGGACTACAGAAACACCAAGTTTTATTTAATCTTTCCATGCCACCTCTGTATGAAGGTATTTTTATTTTTATTTTATTCAAACAAAAAAGTAGTTTCAACAAAAGTGAAACAATTTCAAACAAAAAATGTTAATGTTCTCTGAGTTCAAAATGTTTTCATTCATTGAGTTCAACCAAAACTTAGAGCTTTTACAAAAAGTTTGAGATTCAACCAAATTTTACTGACATGTGAAAAAAAAGTTTATGTTTTGCATAAAACGTTTTGATGGAAGTTGCTTTTTTGTTTAGTTAAAATATTTTTGTTTGGTTGAAATGATTTTTTTTATTGAAAAAATGTTTTTTTGATTGAAACTACTTTTATGTTTGATTGAATAGAAAAAAACAAAATTACCTTCACACCCCTACAGGTGTCACTTTTTCCTGTGACTTCTGAAAAGACATGTCGGTTCCTTTAGAGATCATAGCGATGAATTAACTTAGGATTCCTTAAACAATGTAAAAGTATATAAACTGTTTTAAAAGGTAGTGCCATATAGCCAGTGAACTAAAAAGCCAGATTACCAAAGTTTAAAGTAGACATAAATTCAAATTTTCTGCGCTGCTAGAGACTTCAAGTGCATAACAAAATGTATTTAACTGCTAAAAATTGGAATTTGCACAATTTTTACCCTTCAAATGCAAATACTATAGTTAGTGTGAAATGAAAGGATGCTTTGAATTAAGCACATATTAACTTATTTTGATGTAGCTTTGTAAGGCTAAAATCAGTGTGGCAACAAGTGTTAAAATGCACAGCTGGAGGCAAGTGATGTTGTCCTGAACATCTTTCAGTTGTGTTTACAGATGCATTAGATTTTCTGGAAAGATTGCATGTGTGAACACAAATGTTGGCTTTTGACTTCTGGTGAAGGATATCCAGTCAAACATAGTAAAAATGATGGAGCAAGTAATCCTGTTGTCTTTAGAGTAATACTTGTGAAAGCCACATCATATTGTTTATTTATGTATTTTTTTAATATTATCTGTGACATGTACCGGGACTCAACCAAGAGCGGAACCGAGAGACCAGACTAGGAGGCAGATATACAAAAAGGTAAGTGACTTTACAGTAATAGTAACATATTGAGAATTGTTGGAATTTAGAGAAAATGTGTATTTATGCGTATATAGAAAATGATTACTGAATGGTTATGATCAAGCATCTCGTGTTTGTAGGTGCATATTTCTATGATGGTTATTGCTGGTATTACTGCTGTCACTGTCGAGGTCGTTTTTATTAGTATATAATAACCTATATTCTGTTTTAACATAAGCTAAATAAAATAGAGGTCATGGTGCTGATGGTAATTAAAAGAAAAAATGATATAGATACACAAACAAGGACATAACTATTTACATATTCATATTCCTCCACTTACAACATTAGGGCTGGCAAGAGGTGACCTGTTGCTCATAGATTACCTTCTTTGGGTGATGGAATTACCAAAATCTTGTCTTTTAATGCAAGTTAGGACACTCGACAAGGGGTGGATCTGTTGTTGGGGGGTTGCTCCTCCTTAACAGAAGGTTCACATAACACCTTGCCTTTTAATGCACAATATACACAACTCAAATTACTCATGATTACAATCTGCACCAATACCTTAAATGTCATTATTAAATTACATTTTTATCATAAACAAAAGCATAAATAAATGTTATATACTGTAATTAATAATCACAAGATTGATTTGGTGATGACGTTATGGGTGACATCAGTGATATTAGCAAGAAAATGCATCATGATAAAAAAGAGACAGGAAGGAATACAGAGGAAAAAATGGAAAGGAAAAAAAGAAAAAAATGTGTACACAATATACTGAATTTTAAATATCAATAGCAACCACATAATTTATATATTGAACAGGGAGTGGGAATAAATAAGTTTGTCTTCTTCCCTCTCCTTTTCAAGTTTTAAGTTTAATTGTTATTATATTCTTGGTGGTTATTATTATATGAGTTGTTGCTCAAAAAATAAAGGTGTGTCTCTTTTTGTTTTAATTTTACTTTTGGTAATTGAAGACTTGTTAACTTTTGTTAGATTTGTTAACTAACTTATATTTTGATTATTATTAATATGAATTGTTGCTCGAAAAAAGGAGTCTCTTTTATTTATTTATTAATTAATTAATTTTTGTTTAAATTTTATTTATTTTTTTTTTTAAGGGGCAGATGTTAAGATTTTTTTTCTTCTTCTTTCTGCTGCCTTTCATTTCATTTTTTATTTTTTGTGATTTTTTTTGTTGTGTAGAGATTTTGTTTGTTTTAAATGAAATGAATAAACTACTACTACTACTACTACTACTACTACTACTACTACTACTACTACTACTACTACTACTACAGTGCAAATAACATTTTCAAGTACCGTATGGTAACCGTATATATTTTTTTCTGGTCAAAACTGAAATCTAAAATTTAATTACATAAAACCCAACAAAGCCAACTATATGATACAAAGGCATGCCATACTCCATCACTGCTGTGTCGGTTTCACTCAGCTCGACGCAGCTGCTGTTGATGGTAGGGAAATTGTGTTATTTTAGGTAGATGGCTTAATCTATTACGGCAAATAATTTTCATAAAGTCAGCATGCTCTATCAAGAGGAACTTTTCCAGACGGTGGAACGGACTTGACGAGTTCCCGCTGCTACTCCGCACCACACTCTGGCATATTTTACAGCGGACTGAAAGCTGAAGAGAGCTAAAGGGTTTGCTCAAAATCCAGCCAAGTTGCGATGATTGGTCCAAAATGAAGAAAATGCAGAAAAAGTTATGGTGATCGGTCAGATTTGCGGAAATGTTGCGATGACTGGTGAAAATTGCAAGCCTAGGCCTATTTTACAGGGACAGGCCCTGGAGCAGTGTGGTTATCCTAACTGGGCTTTCCTGAAAACAGACAAGAAGCCAAAACAGGATTCCAGCCAACCACCAGGTAAAAATGAAGACCCCAAAATCAGGCTCTATTGTTCTATTGTAAGACAATAACGACCTATCGTTTGACTGATGGTCCTCTCTTCATGTGACCAACCTGTTTGTCTCCATGTGGAGGCGGAGCTTATAAGGCTGAGTTCACCTGAAACTCCTCAGACTGAAGAAGTCCCTTGGAGGAGAGACGAAACGTTTCATTAAAGAAGAACCTGTCCAGAGGACCTACTTATTTTTTCCTTTTTAACTTAGCTAAAGAAACTTTTGTTGCAATGTGATGTTAAATAAAATGCAGTTAGAAGTACTGATACTGGAGCTAAACCCAAATTATTAATGCTTTTTCTTTATTTACTGGTAACGTTGACACATAAAACTGAATCTTGTGACGTTATACCTTGAAAAAAGAAATAAATAAAAACACAACTGAAGCGATATAAAACATATCCCCACAGTAACGAGGCAGCCAGTGGTCACGCAAACCTGTGTCTTCTCTAGGCTAGACCTCATTTCACAACCAGTCTATGTAGGGTGTGGCCAATGTGGGCTGCAGTCTAAATCGACTGCAACCCATAAATTCAGACTACAGCCTCTTTCATAAGTCAACTCCGTGAAATCACCACACAGACCTGTCTGGCTTTAATCCCCCCGGGTCATTCATAAGACCACAGGTGAAGGCGGGCAGGTCCCGCTCACATGAACGCGTTCATAAATGAACCAGCAGAGCGGATCCAAAAGAGGCGTGGAGCAGAACTCAGCTGGGCTGAAGAGGAGCGATGTGTTTATTGTGGGACAGACGTCTGCTGCCTCGTATCAAACAAAACAAACTGAATTAACTTGCTTTAATGATTCTGTACGGTTTAATATTTTTAAAATAACTACAAATTTGCTGTTCTGTGTCATTTTAATATTCCCTCTGTAATAAATCTCCAGCAGCACTGACGTCTTCCTTGTATCAAACACACACACACAAACGGAATGAACTCATTTTACTGATTTTGTGTTTAAATATTTTTAATCCAGCCACACAGTTGCTGTTCTGTCTTATTTTTATTATTCCTTCAGTAATAAATCTGTAGATTAATCCTCCACCGCTCACTGGCTCTGCATTGTATCAAACAAACAAACAAAAAAAGAACAAAATCAGCTCATTATAGTGAACCTGTGGCTCAACATTTTTTAAACAAACTACAAAGTTTCGTGTCATTTTTAACATTTCTTCTGTAATAAATCCATTGTTAGATCCTGCAGTCGCTCACTAGTGTCATCAGCTCATTATCATTTTCTGAGTGCAGAATCACAGGTTGATTTTCACAAGTGGGTCAGCAGCGCTCAGGTCTGCCTCTGATACCACCTCTGCTGGCGGATCAGAGGTGGGCTCATTTTACTCGCCTCTCCGCCTTCATGTTTTTTCTGAAAGCTCGGGGGAGGACAGAACACGCATCAGACCCAGACTGAGCTGTCTTATGAAAAAGGCTACAATGTCAGGTGTTTGGGAGCAGGACAACAAGTGAAACCTGCAGGTAAGTAGTCCTAAAGGGCCAGGATTGGACACCCCCAAACTACCCAGGTTGTACACTCACCAGGTGTTTTGGTGGCATGACCCACCCTGCTGGACCAACCTATTGGGTGCATGAGAGGACTCCACATGTGACACCAGAAGTCAGCGACTACATTCTCTGGCGTATCTGTCTGGTCTGCGTACACGAGGCGAAGACGGCCTCCAATGATGGAGTCTACGATGGCCACTCTGGTCCGGCTCACATGTCTGGGATCCACCACCTCCACCCGCATGCCGACTTTGAAAGAGGACTTCATGCTCTCTGTTAGCTGATCGCATTAAAAGATAATTCACAGATTAGTTTGATTAAATTATTAGACTTTGTTCACAAAATGATTTGCCTGCAGCCAAAGAAGGCAGATTATGTTTGTCTGTTTTTAAAAAAGTATCATTGGAGCCATTGAACAGATATTAGGCAGTAAACTTTGGATGTAAATCTACAACCAAATAACTTTTGGAGTCAACTCTAACATCCATCTGTTTTAAAACCATAAAAAAGGTGATAGCTACACAGTACTGAACTCAACTTTGGTGTGGTCCTATGGCCGGGCAATATGGCCCAAAAATCAAATCTCCCATTCTTTTTATCCCAAATTCGATTTTCGATTTTAATCGATTTTGTCTCCCACTTCACGGAGTGTCTCTGTTTCAGGTGTTGAAACAAATTTGTTGTACTCCTGCGTTTTGTGGCAAGAGCCTTCTAACAGATTTTGCAGTG
>JARVJO010030663.1:0-11721 GCA_031762555.1 Cynodonichthys magdalenae | reverse complement strand
ACCACCAATAACCTTTACAAGAAAGCAGTAGAAGAACCAATCAAATTTCGTGAAGCCGAGCGTCCCCAGAGCGCGATCTGCAACGCTGCCGTCGCTATCGCGTCCCGTGTGTCGGGTTTCACCTCGGTTGCGATGACAGCCATTAATCGCTGTCGTTTGTCGCTCCCCCTGTGTTGAGCCCTTCAGACTTGCCTTCTCTAACCTCTGCCACCCTTTAGCTGCATGTACACAGAGAAAGAACAACCTGACCTGATTGCTTTTTAGACACAATAAATCATCAAGATATTTAAACTTTTTTGTTTTGAGATCTGTGGTTATTCAGAGGGTCCTGTGATGGACCTGCGACCTATCCAGGATGTACCCCACCCCTCACACAGAGTCCAGTCTACAGTTAGCAGCAGCCAGAATGGTGGCTGTTGAGAGATATCGCCTCCATTTACTCAAACCAGCTCTAGTCCCACTGGTTTGAGCCACGCCAGTCATTGTGTTCCTTCACTGCTCTGAAAACCAGCTCAATATTTTTAGCTTCTCCCGGCGCACCGCCATGATTTAGAAAATCTCAGTAAATCAGCTCAATCTGAATATTTGTGCATCTGTTAATAAACTACATCATCCAGGAGGGTTAATGTAGCTCCACTGGCCAATCTTTAATGCTACATGCTTCTGCCCCTCCATGCCCCAAACGGCGTGGCACCATTGTACTACCTAGAGAACTGTGGTGGGCATCTGAAATTGGGTTGACTCCAAAGGTAATCTTTTGTATGTCAATGTACATCCAATTATTACTTTGAGAGTTTCATTAAAATCTGTACAGTGGTTCAAAAGATATTTTGCTAACAAACACAAAAACACACCAACACACACATCTTCCCACCTGTCATGGTGGCGAGTGATAATATTAAAACTAATGCAAATCTGCTGCTCTTCATTTATAAAAAATGAATTCATTAATTACATATATATATATATTCATTCCAGTAGTTATCTAATTATTGGAAAGATAGGAAACAGTTTGTTCAAATAAATGATGTAAGATCTGAACTCTGTAACATCACGTGGAGTTCCTCAAGGTTCTTTTATACGTGCATGACTTAGTAAATGTGTCAGGACTCGTTAGATATGTTTTATTTGCAGATGATACTACATTTTTTGTTTGGGTAAAGATATAGAATGAATGTTGGAGATAGTACAGAATTAAAGAAAATACAAAATTGGTTTTAACTAGAGACGCAAACAATTAATCGACTTACAATTAGTTGTCGAATAATGGTTTATTAGATTGAAATTCCTTCCATTAGAATAATTGAAAACATTATTTCAGTGTAGTTTTGACTTCATCCAGCAGAGGGCGCTGCTGGTCTCAACCTGACCTAACTCTACCCCTGCCCTGTTGAGCTTAGCATAGAGCAGCCTCAGTGTGGGTGGGCAGCGTCATAATTAAATGTGCGAATCTTGTTTAGTTTTATTTGCGACACAACAATGATAATTGACTACACCAAACTCTAAGGAAAAGTACCGAAGGCTGTACCAGACTATCCAGCAGTATGATGCTTAAAACAAGAGAGCAGGATGACAGAACGGTAAGCTAACTGTGGCTAATGTTAGCTTCTTCTTGTTGAGTTTAACTCGTGTGAAAGAAAACAAAGTTAGTCGCTACAAATAACTAACGTGAAGTTAATCTCATCTGTGAAACGTAACCCGGCCAATAAACCAATCTATTGAACAGTAACACGTCAAATCATGCCGTGCAGCCCAGCTAAGATAGAACCAGAGGGAATGTAAACAAAAAAAAAAACAAACAGTTTGTACTCTGACGTCTTTCAGGGATATTTTATTATGTTTATAATAGTTAGTATAATAGTTTGTGGGGAAGAGAGCTCTGATGTACTTTCAGGGACACCACAGTCATTGGTTCGGGTATGTTGATGACACCTGGGTTAAAATTAAATCTCAGGAAGTCCAACATTTCACTGATCACATCAACTATGTGGACAAATATTTAAAGTTCACACGAGAAGATATAAAAGATGGCAGGTTGGCATTTCTGGATTGTGATGTGTCAGTTGCTGATGGAAGGCGGTTGGAAACAGGCGTGTATCCAAACCCACCCACACAGACCAGTATTTGTGTTTTGACTCCCATCACCCACTGGAGCACAAATTAGGAGTCAGAACTCTGTACCACAGAGCAGAAAGGGTCCCCACAAACCCAGGAGCCAAGGGGAAGGAGAAATCCCACACAAGACAGGCCCTAGAGCAGTGCGGTTATCCTAACTGGGCTTTACTGAAAGCAGACAAAAAAAAAAAAAAAACAGGATTCCAGCCAACCACCAGGTGAAAATGAAGACCCAAAACCCAGACCAGTGGTCATTCCATATGTTGTGGGAGTTTCAGATAAACTGAGATGTTTATTCTCTAAACATGACGTCCCAGTGGCTTTCAAACCCCAAAACACATTACGGCAAAAATTGGTTCACCCCAAAGATCCAGCTCCCCGGCACAAACAGATATGCTGTTAAGTGTCAGGAGGACTGTGATCAGTTATACATCGGAGAAACAAAACAGCTACTGTTCAAAAGAATGAGCCAGCACAGACGAGCCACTTTATCAGGCCAGGACCCTGCAGCTTACACTCATTTACAGGCCAGTGGTCACTCTTTCAGGGATGAAGATGTTCTCATCCTTGATAGAGAGGAACGTTGGTTTGAGAGAGGAGTGAAGGAAGCCATTTTTACTTTATAAGGCGCTATATAAGTTCAGGCCATTTACCATTTACCATTTTTGTGAAGAAAAATTGTCCATCATTAAACAGGGGTGGAGTACTAAGTGAGTATAGGTGATATCTGTGAAAGATGGCTTTTTTTGTATCTAAAATGTATTGGAAAATGACAACCAAGCCACAGCAGTAAGAGTTGCTGAATGAGCTGACCAGGAGTTGCTGTCTGTGTGCAGCACAAGATTCTGAGCTGAAAGTGGCTGTGGGGGACCTGCTAGACCGTCATAGACTGATTTATGATCAAATTTACATCCAAAGATGGCTCATCATCAAGCAAATGGTTAACAGTGGAACTATAAAAATGTACTATATTAAAACACATTAATTTGAATTGACTGAAACAAATAAGTTGAAATAAAATTCTGAACATAGCAAACTCTGTTGCAATGACTCAACAATATCATTACTTGCTAACTTTATTCGCTGTGGCTCATTCTTACCTGGGATGTTATGAATGGTGATGGCTAAAATGAGGAGAAGAATCCGACGCCAACTGCTGCCTGTCTGGCCGACTCCTTCAAGTTGTTTCGTTTCTGGTTCATGTCCGTCAGAGTGGCCCAAATGAGGTCCTCTTCTCCTCTGGTAGACATCTCCATTCTCAATTTTATCTGTGTGAAAAAGAGATAAATGAAAACACTAAGTAATGCCAACAGAAAGAGTGGATTATTTGGTAATAGCCCAAGGATGGCAATTTTTCTTTCAATTCGAGGAGCTTTAACTATAAATCATACTTTTAAAGCATCCAAAATATTAAAAAAAATGTTAAATTAGAACCCAATAATAAAGGATTATGTAGCAAAGAAAGATTTCATGTTCACATCACAGTTTTTCTTTTGTCTGAAACTCAAAGGTCTGCTCTGAGTGCAGCATCTTCAAAATAAAGGTTAGAAAAAGCCCAAAGGGTTACAGCATGCTTCAAATCAGAGCATTCAGTTTACTCCCAACAGGAGCGCGTGTCAGATGGTGGAACTATGCCTGAAAGCTTGGACACTGCCAGCTGCCACCGACAATGACTATTAGACTCCAAATTACAAAATCAGATGAACAAGCAGGGATGGGCAGAGATTTAGAAAGTAAACAGGGTTAGACAGGGTTTTTTGTAAATGTTGAATACAAAAAATACTTCAAACATTGCTCAGGGAAAAATTAATAATATATATACCTCCAAATCTAAGCACACTGATGGTTTGATTACGAAAACAGCTGGATCTTGTGAACAAATAAGTAACAGGAATAAACACATTGTTTATTACATAGTAATAAAAACTTTGTTTAACAGAACATAGAAACTTTTTCTATTGTTTGCTTCAACAGTCTGACTGCCAGAAGAAAAAAGCTGTTTTACTACAGAGTACTTCTTGTTCTCAGAGTTTTGTACGTTTTCCCAGATGGCCTCAGCATGAACATGCCGAGAGTCGGTTGTGTTGTGTTTTAAAATGCTGTCTGCTATGTGAACACAATGTTCAGTGTAGATGTCCTCCAGATGTGGCACTGAGACACCAATGAGTCACCTACGTATTTTAGAGTATGAGCCAGATGGTGCTGTGAACCCTCTCCACCTCTGAGTTACTGATGGACAGTAGGAGATGGTGCCACTGGTCACGTCTGTTACCATCTCTTTGGCTTTTGTGGTTATGGGGGCTAGATTGGTTGCCAGGTGCTTTAATGTCTTCTGCATGCTGACTCAGCATTCTTTAAACAGAGCGCAAAACAATAATGTCATCAGCAAACCTAATGATATTGTTACTGGTGAAGCTGGCAGAGCAGCAATGTGTCAGTACTGTGAACAGTAATAAGCTCAGTATACAAATGCTGTACATCTTTCTGAATAAAAACTAAAGAAATTTAAAGAAAGTCAGAAATAAGTAATTTGTGAGGGTTCTAATTATTTTTGCAAACAGAGGCTTGCAATCTTGTTGCTTGAATTTTGAACATGTTCAAACACTTTGTACAACAATGTTCTCTCATAAAAGTTAGAGGGGTTGTAGGCATTTTGAACTTTTCTTGATTTTGCTGTGAGCACCTCAAACTTGTTTTCGACAAACTTGTTTTCCTTTCCTAATTTAGTTTCTGTGACTCTAGAGGCCAACAGCAGTGACACCTATACAAGAGTTCTCCTTTGATAGAAAACTTCCAAGGCTACGGTATAAAGTGTCCAGGTCTAAATACTACGGGTGCACCAAAAAATCGATTCACATCCGAATCGTGATTCTCATTTACAAAGATTCAGAATCGATTTAAAATGTCCCAAAATCGATTTTTAAAAATAAAAATAATAAAATAAAAATAATGGCTGTCAAGCCTCCATTTTGTAACTATGTGGGATGTCCTGGCGTCACCACACAGCTGTTTCTGGAACGTATGCATGTGCAGAAAGCACCAAAACAAAGAGGAAACTACAAAACTGGTGGAAAGAGAAATTCAACTGGCCTCCACTTCATTGAATGCAAAGATTTGGGCTCATTTAGGTTTTTATTTAATGAGTTTGAGTTTGACACGAGCTTCACTATGTGCAAAGTTTGCAAAATGAAGATGAACCACTTTGGAAAAACGACAAATGGGCTCACATTATCAGTTTTGAGTAAAAAAAAATAGATTTTGAATCGAATCGTGGCCCCAAAAAATCAGAATTGAATTGAATCGTGAGATAGCAAAAGATTCCCACCCCTACTAAATACCACACAAAGAGCATACATAAGTACATATTTTAAATGGTTAAAATCTGAAACCTGGGTTTGAAAAGTTCACGCCAGTAGTTTAAATGGGCTGTGGTTGCTCAGTGGTCAGTGCAAGGGTCGCAGGCCTAGAGGCATATGGCATGACTCAATCAGCACAGCTAACCTTTGTGATTAAAAAAAAGTTCTTGCATCAGCAGGGTTTGATTCTGCCTTTCAGAAAAGCCATGAACAAATTGCCTTTTCAAAAACCTGTTTCATTCAGATGAGTTCTTAACATTGAATGCACCTTGTGGTTCAAGGGGAGGGATTGTGAAATGAGTGGTAAAACTTTCCTCAGACTGACAATAGTCATAAATGGCTTTGATTAAAGCTTTGTTAGTCCTTAGTGAGTCTACATCATCAGCTGAACAATTCATATAAAAGAGCCTTAAAGAGGATCCTTAATTCATCGGGGAAATGGGTCAAAAGGTGGTTTCTATCAAGACACTTAAAATGAAAATAATCAGGTTTATTAAGCACTCTGTAACAATCACAAAAACTTCAATTTTGTATGACAAGCATGACAATGAACTCGTCTTACAATCACTTAATTTTGGGATAAGCAGTGCCTATTTGCTGTGAAGCACAGCACTTGGCAAACAATCAACAAAATGACAACATTATTATTAAAAAGGGATTACAGACTGATCTGAACCCTCTACTGCCTCCGATTAGCAGTGATTCTGTTAAATACAAATTTAGAAACTGAATACAAAAAAACTCTAACAAAAATCAGTATCAGTGTTTCCAAAAGAGAATTGGTCGGTGGGGGGGCGGCGACTTACACACGTAAATCTGTGTCAGAGTCTTGGCTAAAACCAAAAGTACAAATTGTGTCAATTCCAAAAGTAATAAATGTACATATTTGTGAATATTTAACTGTGTAGGAGCACTGACCGTGTGGATCAGTGTTTTGACATCATCAAACATGGATTCATTTTCCAACTATCAGAGAACGTTACACTCTCACATGAAAACTTTCCTCTGTCCTCAGTCTTCAGGCCTACAGTCATAAATTCTAGCCAGTCAGAGACGCCTGACCTTATCACCATGGTAATGATGCCCCTGGACCCTCAAACCCCTTTCCTTATCTGACAGCAATCATCTCTGGAATTTGACTCTGTGTCCCTATAGCCTCTTTCATAAGTCAAATCCATATTATCGCCGCACAGGCCTGTCCGGCTTTAATCCCCCCCGGGTCATTCATAAGATCACAGGTGAAGCCTGGCAGGTCCCGCTCACATGAACGCGTTCATAAATGAACCAGCAGTGCGGATCCAAAAGAGGCGTGGAGCAGAACTCAACTGGGCTGAAGTGGAGCGACGTGTTTATTGTGGGACAGACGTCTGCTGCCTCGTATCAAACAAAACAAACTGAATTAATTTACTTTAGTGATTCTGTACGCTTCTGTTTAATATTTTTAAACTAACTAAAAAGTTGCTGTTTAGTGTCATTTTTAATATTCTCTCAGTAAAATCTGTAGATTAATCCTCCGCCGCTCACTGGCTCTGCTTCGTATCAAAAAAAAAAAAAAAAAATTAACTAAATCAGCTCATTATATTGAACCTGTGGCTCAATATGTTTAAAACAAACTACAAAGTTGCTGTTCTGTGTCATTTCTCCAGCCGCACTTACGTTTTCCTTGTATAAAGTACGCACACACAAACACACACAAACTGAATCAACTCATTTTACCGATTTTGTGGTTAAATGTTTTTTTTAATCAATCTACACAGTTGCTGTTCTGTGTCATTTTTTATATTCCCTCTGTAATAAATGTGTTTGTTAGATCCTGCGGTCGCTCACTGATGTCATCAGCTCATTATCCGGGGTCCGGAGGGACTTGATAAAGCGCTATATAAGTTCAGTCCATTTACCATTATCATTTTCTCAGTGCAGATCCGTGGGTTGCTTTTTCACAAGTTGGGGAGCCGCGCTCAGGCCCAGCTCTGATACTACCTCCACTCGCAGATCAAGGGCACATCAGAGGCGGGCTAATTTTACTGGCCTCTTCACCTTCGTGTTTTTTCTGAATGCTCAGGGGAGGACAGAACACGCATCAGACTCGGACTGAGCTGTCTTATGAAAGGGGCTTAACTTTCTGTGGAACTCAACAACATAACTGATGAAAAGAACAATTATTCTTGCTTCATTCTTTACTGTTGTGCATCTTATTATTTCATGATTTTAAATGTGTGATGATGATTTAACTTCTTCTCTGTTCCAGCAGTTTAAGATGAAAAAGACTCCTTAATCTTAACTTTAATATTTACATGTATTTTGCTGTTAAAATCATGTTACACATACAGCAAAGTATTTACAATGTTTATCAGTCGCATTAAAGTATTAACATTTGAGTGGAAGAGAGAATTAGAAAGTTAGATTTTACAGTTCACACTTTTGTTTTCTTTAAGCTAAAATACTGCTAGGCATTTTTTTTATAAAGAGCAGAAGAGAAATGTCTCTCCCATTGGTCAGTTCATATAAACAAGTCATAAAACGGTCCTAATTTGGTAACATAAACTCTAATTTGTAGTTGGCTCCTCTCTCAGTCTTCTCTTGTCCGAGTCCTGCTTCAAGTCTTCATCTGCTCTGACTCCTTGCTGAAGTTCTGCATAAAT
Source organism: Cynodonichthys magdalenae (assembly GCA_031762555.1). Lineage (NCBI taxonomy): Eukaryota > Metazoa > Chordata > Actinopteri > Cyprinodontiformes > Rivulidae > Cynodonichthys > Cynodonichthys magdalenae. The sequence continues at coordinate 3,608 of JARVJO010030663.1, read as the reverse complement.
CTCAACGGAGCCCTGTTGGGCCTCAACTTCAGTTCTGACACGAATGCTCTCCCAAAATGCTCTAAGACAAAATGAAATGCTCTCCCACTGAATAGAAAGAACCAAAGCAAACAAAAAGAGGTTCTCTGGATGGACACTCCAGATGCAGGTTGCATCTGCAGATTCTTCAACCTAACTTTATGGGATTTACCTTTTTAAAGTGACTGAACTTTGTTTTATTGAACTGATATTATTTTTAATTCATCTGAGAAATACTGCAGATGAACTGTGTTTCTTTTGATAGTCATTTTGCTGCTGAGACAGTGCAACTAGACAGCTGAACCTGTCTTCAACTTGATCAGTGAGAACACGTTGCATGTTCTCCTCCAAATGACTGAAGCTTTTGTTTATACAGTTTCCACATGCAGTAAGTAGACAGACTGAAGCTTCTGCTTTGTCTGCATTCACATGAAATCCAGCCATGTGGCGCACATCCTCAGTGTGCAAAAGTGTTTGTGCTTGATCATTTCCTCGATTAATTGCGAGCTACTTTTTAGTTAGCTTCATTACAGCATAACAGAAATATATAAAATACTTAAAATAAATAAAGTAAAAGTAAAAATACCGTAACAGAAAATCACTTTTGTAAAATAAATGGTAAAAATGAATTTCACCAATAAGAAAAGTACTTAAGTAAAAGCCATAAAAAAACAGCTCACTATAATCAGGAGAGTAAAGTACTTTTACACACACTCTAAGAAATGAAGTGTTGAATTTACACTGGTTCCAGTAAATCAAATTAAGTAAATTGCTTTACTAATACTCAACTCAATAGTTTAGTGGAACCAGTTGACATAACTTGGTTCAGTAAATTCAACACTGGCATAAACAACTCCTTTTATGATGAGTTCAGGTCATTTATCTTTAGCGCCCTGAATCATAGAGGATCAAGGGCCCCAACCACCTGACTATCGTTAGGGCCCATGATCCTCTATGAACAACAGGTGATGATCAGGGCACTAACAATCTATTGTTAGGCTGAGGGCTCACTTTTGAGGCAGCTGTAGCAGAGTGGTTAGGGGAGTTGTCCTGGTTGCTGGTTTGATCCCCCATTACAGCTGCCTCAGTTGTTGTGTCCTTGGGCAAGACACTATGCCTCTGATGTGTGTCCCATCAGTGTATGAATGTGATTGGCACTAATTAGTCTCCATAGATGATTGTACATGTTAGCTTTGTAGGAGATCTAATAGAGTGCTGTGTGAATGGGTAAATGAGGGCACAGATTGTAGTGTGAAGCGCTTTGAGTATCCTGGTTGGATAGAAAGGTGCTATATAAGTACAGTCCATTTACCATCTACTTTAGACAATATTGGCGATCAAGCTTGAAACAATATTTGCAATTAGCGCTACTCAATTCTAAAATTAGAAAGCGCAAATCAGCACATCATTTGAAGAAATTATTAAATCTCCTAAAGCGCAAAGGAGAAATTTAGGTTTGCAATTAGCGCTTTTGCGCTTTAGGGGACAAATGCCCACCACTGATGAATAATAACAAAATTAAAATACTAAATAAGAAATATTTTTGAAGGAAGGGAGTTTCTCGTGGTCTGATCTGAGCTAAAATAGTGCAATTAGCAGTATAATTAAAACACAAAGCAAATAAAGCAGACATAATTATTCACTGAATTTGAACCAAAAACATTTTAATGATTTCACACCATGGACACTGGCACGTCTGTAGCAAATCACCCATAATTAGACACAATGACTAGACCACAATCTAGCTTTACATGAAGTTTCCTGCAAATTTAGATGTCTGGATAACAAAACAAAACAAAAGAAAACAAAGACTGTTTGAGCATATTCATAGTTCATTGAACCCATTTCACTGTTCAGCAGGTTTCAGACAGGAAGCATTGCTCTCAGATGATTGAGAGTAACGTAACATTGTTTGGATGAACAAAGGTCATGTGTAAAGCTGAGAGGGTTGAAGGTCACTAAAAGCTATTAAGTTCTATCTGGAATCAAGACGTACAACTTTTTCTTTTTAAACACAAGTGCAAACATACGTAAAATTGTGTATTATGTTAGTCCTACATGGGTTAAATAAGTAGTCACGGTCAACTTTAGGAAGTAGTGTACTGCACAAATAAACAATATTTACTCACTACTGATGGCTGAGAGACTTTTTATTGTTTGTTTGGCTCCTCTTCAACTCATATTTAAACACTATTTTTTAGTCTCATAAGGTTACACTGAGATTTTTGTTATGAAGAAGACAGCAATTTATTGACTAGAAAGGTACTTGAGGAATAATTCCACTTTCACCATTTTATTTTGAATTTCATTTAAAAAAGTTTTCAATTAAAATGTCTCAAAGGCACATTAAAAGCATCAATCACTGACATTTAGTTGTCTCTGAGACCTACTTTTTCACTTTTCTTTACAAAAAACTAAGACAATTTGTCTTTGCTAATTCTGACAGAAGCACCTGTAGTCATACAGTGAACAAAGGTTGTGGTCGTAACTTTTGTAATGTATTTTTTCGTATTTAAGATATAAACACACAAGTAATAATTTAAGATAAATAGCTGGGTCATTTATAACTTTATGCTGCATTTTTTTTTATTTTATTAACTTTTTATATAGGGGTTGGCTATTTGAAGGGCACACCTTTAGTTAACTCCCTTTGTAATTGTTTTTTTTATGGCAGTTTTTGTAATTTGCAACAAATTAACTTTTATGTTTTTATCTGTTCCTTTAGAGATGCTGCTGAAGTTGGCCTGCCACTGGGAAGAACCCCAACTGCATCAGATGTAAAGATCACACACTAACAGGGTTATGTTGCATGTCAGAAGAAGAGAACTAAAAGTGTTGTAGTTTAATTGTTATGTCTTTCATTAGTTCAATATATTTATTTTTGTTACAAACATTTTTCCCCTAGCCCCCTTGATCAGAATGACCTCAGCCACTGTACATGTTTCCCTCTCAATCTGAGCCCTGTTTCAGAAAGCAGGATGAGTTAAAATCCTGAGTAAGTTCAGGGGTAACTATATACATATCCTGGGTTTTCAGTTTCAGAAAGCCAGATAGCAGTTATCCTGAGTTAACTTACCCCCGCAACTTACTCCATGAACCAACCCTGCTCCTTACCAGGATTACTTGAACAAATCCTGAGTTTGTCTGCTGAGAGCTGCACCAGTAAAGTGTCAGGCAGGAAGTGTCCTTTTCTAAAGGAGCCTGTAGATGTTGAAGCACTGATATTCTGCAGAAATATAGGTTGGGAGAGAGTGATATAACCACGACTAGCTGTCTTGTAATTTCTGGATGAATATATGAGCATTTTGATATGTTTTTGATTGAACAGGTTTCAATCTTTTCCTTCAAGTACAGCTTGTAGCTGTTTCACAAGAAGCTTTAGAGACAGAAAAACAATAAAATTTCAGTTGTATTTCTACTCTCTCATGAGCTTATGTTTAAAGGTTTAAATTCTTAAAGAAGTACATATTTTTATTGTATATATAATTTATTTTTTTTATTTTTTATTTTTTTCTTCTCCCTGGGCTGCCACCTTATCGTGGTGGAGAGGTTTGAGTGTCCCGATGATCCTAGGAGCTATGTTGTCGGGG
>JARVJO010030662.1:0-11723 GCA_031762555.1 Cynodonichthys magdalenae | reverse complement strand
GATGCTTTCCTTGTCCGAAGCATGAAAACGAGCCAATTTGTGGTTGTCTCGTCCGCACCTTTGCTGGCAAGTGCTCTTTCTATAGCTTCTACAGGAACATTGTCAAATGTATGTCCAGAAAGCAGCCAAGTGCATATTGTCCACGTGCCAGGCTGCGTTCTGTTCTCAAAACATCATGTAAGGCTGTTTCTGTAGAAAAACCTGCCTGATATCGTGTTGTTTATGACTTAATGGCAACAACATTAAAATGCCATCTCTTATATGTCTATCTATCAACATTTCCATTCCCTTCAGCAAAAAAGATATTAAGCTGTTGGTTTAGAAATATTTTGCTTCTCTATATGTTGGTTTGCCAGGTTTGGGCAGAAAGACAACTTTTGCCATCCTCCACCCAACTGGTACATAGTCTGATTTTGTATTTGCACATTCATAACTGTCTGTTTAATGCTGTAAAATTGTTAAGAGCTGTAATGTATAGATGATTTAAAACTTACAGCAATGACGCAAACCAGGCCTCTCACAGAATCAGAGTCACATGCTTAGATTGTTTCGTTTTGTTATCTCTCATCAGTTCATCTTCCATACAGAAGGGTTATATTATAGCATAAAGTGTCTGTTTTCTGAAATAAAATTGAAACTGAGTTGGAGGACTGCATGCAAAATATTGTCTATTATTATAAATTTGAGAGAAGGACAGGTTTCTATCTTTCAGGTCAATGGTGTGAGCAAAATACGTTCATCATAAATATGTGTAACATACATTTGGGGGATATGAAAGAAATATAAATATTCATTCGTGTTTTTAAAATCTCAGACACATGGAGTCATATATCAGCACAGTTCTTCACAACTACAAAGGATTCCAAAACTTAAAATTCGTTTTGCACAGTATTCATTTTTGAATAGAAAAGCAGACATTAACATTTAATTCCAATTAGTGCTAGGACTGGGTGCTTTTCCTGTAGTCGCATTAAGTGTTAGAAAATACTAGCAGTGAAATGATCTAGTAACTTATGTATTAATGTGGTTCAGGATGTTTCCCCTTTCAGCTTTTGTAGATATGGCCAAATTTTTTTTATTAAACTATTTTTATATTTCACGAGGCTTCAACTGTTTTTAAAACCAGTTGTTGAAGATCAAGTCAAACTTTTCAAAGCTAAGTTGTATTTAATTTCTCAATTTCTCTGAGTGCTCTACAGAACACAGACATACAGAACAACTGCTTTATTTATCACTAATTAATTGACAATGATAATCAAATTAACTTTTCTGACACACATATCCCAGTGTTGATTCACTTTGCCTTAGAAAAAGTTCTCAAGCTGAAGGTTCAGGATCATCTGAAATGTCGGGAAAAAAACACAACTTTCATTTACAATTCATAAACAGCTAAAATGAGCTCCCTGTATTGAGCAGATGGACTTACTTTTAGAAACAAGCAGGGGCCGTTGAAATATTTAAAAATGCTTCAGTTTGGATGTGGTATTTTCAAAATTTTAAAATTGCTCCAATAATGGATAAAATGCTTGAAAGTCCTTGAAACTGCAACTGAAATAGTTTCATTAGATTTTATTGTACAAACTTGCCAACTCTACTGTGGGGAACTGATGAACTGAACTGAGCATCCTCTTTATGTCAGATGATGGAAGATTTCCTAATTTCCTTCACTCTGTTACCATAGCAGAGGTTGTCGAGGTAATAAAAAATCTCTCTGGTTGTAGAGCACCAGGGGTAGACAAGATTCACACTGAGATGCTAAAGGCTATGGATATTGTGGGGTATCACTCTAGACGTGTGTTCAATGTTGCATGGAGGACTGAAAAAACACCAGCAGAGAGGCAGATCGGGGTGAGAGATCACATTTCTCAGCCTACTTGAGAAAGGTTTACTGCAGGGTGTTGGAAGGAGATTCCGACTGATTGTTGAACCTCAGATTCAGGAGGAGCAGTGTGGCTTTAGTTCTGGTTGTTGAAGAGTTGACCAGATTTTTACCACTGCAAAGTTGCTATAAGGGGCTCATAACAGTTTGACTCCCTAGTCAACATGTGTTTGTTGTAGGTTTTTCAACAGCAGTCTGAAGGACTGCCCCACAGGCCTGGATTAGACGTCAACACTTTAGTACACTGGTTGGAGCCCTAACTGGGCACATTCTGCTTAATCACCACAAAATGGTGATGGGACTCCATGACAATGGTCTGTGTGATGTCTGTGGCATTGAATTAGCCTCTTTGAATTACTTAGTCCACTGCCTGGCCCTGAGCAGTCAAAGGAAAATAATTCTTGGGGACTCCTTTATGGATCTTGAGTAGCTAAGAACACTGAATGTTTCTAACCTTGTGTCCTTCATCCAAGGGACACACAGGTTTGAATAAAGACCAGTGTCTTTTTGGGGAGAGCAATGGGCCCACTTATGAGGCCCCCACTCATATGGGTTCTTTATCTATCCCCATTCACCAAACCAAACAGCAGCAAAGCTCCATCTTATATGAAAGCTCTTTTGTTCCATATTTTCTCAACAGTGAACTTTGCTCTCAGGCTGCAGGTTTATTTGTGGTTCCTAGAGTTTTTATCTGTGAAGCTGACACACTGTCTATTTATGAAAAAAAAAACAAGCTTAAGAATTTATTCACAAAGAAACAATAAATACATGTCAAGACACCGTTTAACAAAAAGGAAAAAAATCATTACAGTGATACTATCAATGTCTACTTTTCATGTAGACCTGGTGCACTTGTTTTCATAATGTCAGAAGTGGTGTCAAAAACCAGTATAATAGGCATAGCAAAATCTGCAGAATAAAAGGAAAAAGAAGGTAGGAGGACAGGAGAAGACAGAAAAGCAGGAACAAAAAAAATAGAGAAAAAAAAAGTGAAAGAAACTGATAACGGTGAACTGAGAAAAAGAACAAGCCGAAAGTGGTGGTGTGGATGCCTATGTCTGAAAATAAAACCAACACAGACAAAAAAAAAGCCCACCCTCATCTCTTCAGAGCACCACAGCCTGCAAATTCTTTTATAGAAATTTTATGGAGTGGAAAATATTTGATGTACACTCCCTGTTCCCGTCAGAACAGAGATGAGGGAAAAAAGGACAAAAGAGATAGAAAGACTAGAAAATGGAGACGAAAAAAGGAAAATGGACCATAGTTATTCTGATGTAATGGAATTTTAAGAGCCAGCAGACAAGAACTGATACAGCCAATGCCAAAAGGAAATACAGTATAATACCTACACACATTATAATATACAAACACTACGTACAGTATAATACAAATGTAGAAGACAAACTGAGCCCATTTCCTCACTCTGCTGCTCTCTTTACCTTTTCTACTCTCTGTGTTTGTATTTGCTGACATTACCTTTGGGTATGCTGCATGACCCAACACTTCCACATTTGTCTGTTTTCTTCCTGTCCTCTCGAACCCCAACGTGTTGAGGCAGATGGTTGACCTATCTGGCTCTGCTGAAGGTGTCTTCCTATTCAAAATAAGGTGTTCTTTCCAAATAGTGCCTCTGTACTGCTAAACTGCAGATTCAACAATATCTGCTGGAGTTTTTAGAAAAATTTCTACTGTCATTTTGCAATACACTAGTGGTAGGCACATCTAATCAAATGGTTAAATTCCATAAACACTGATCTGCTAAACAATAATCTTAGCTCAGCTATGCTAAAACAAACTACTAAATTAATGCAAGCCAAGGGGCGGCTGTGGTGGAGTTTAGGGGAGTGGTCCCGTAACCAGTAGGTTGCCGGTTCGATCACCCTTTCCAGCTTTCTCAGTCGTTGTGTCCTAAGGGCAAGACACTTCACCCACCTTGCCAACTGATGGTGGTCAAATGGTTCGGTGGCGCCGGTGCATGGCAGCCCCACCTTTGTCAGTGTGCCCCAGGCAGCTGTGGCTACAATGTAGTTTGCCACCATCAGTGTGTGAATGTGTTTGTGAATGACTGTAAGTGTAGAGCGCTTTGGGGTCTGGAGGGACTTGATAAAGCGCTATATAAGTTCAGTCCATTTACTATTTAATGCTAACCACTAAGATGACTGTTGCTCAGTCTGTCTCACATGTCTTCATCTCCTTCCAGTTGAAGACTGGTGGGACAGACACAAACCTATTGTTAGTTTTCTATTGGTTTAAATTGAAGGTGGGTAGGATCACCTGTGGTGGTGTGTGGACCCCCCCACACACACACCCTCTGCACGCACACATACACCCACACAATTCCATCATCTGTCTGCATATAAATTGACAATACCAGCCTATTGCAGTTTCAAGTAATTTTGTCCTGAGCAAAGTATTACCTGGGAATTTTTTTTAAAAATCACCCTTTATTTAACAACACAACAACAAAATCACTCTTTCACATGACTGATATTTATCCGAACTGGACAAACAAAATCAACAGAATCTATATGAAAACTGTAATTTATATTTTTAAAAATTATTTGATAAAAGTATTACAGTTTTCTAAAAATCTAGTTCCAAATATAAATGATCTGTTTATAATGGCAGAATAATACAGCATATATGACTGATATTTATGATGAACTAAAAAGTGACTCCTCAACAGAGAGAACACAGGGTTATGGGAAAAGAAATCCAAATTTAAACACAGCTTTGCTACACTTGTTTAAACAAATATACCCCTTTTAGTGTTAATATTGTTTAATTCCAAGAACTAAATCAACATATACAGCAAATAATACAGACAGGCTTGTGCGGTCCTGGTGAAACAAATTCTGGCACACCTGTCTCATTTTCTCCCAGTACACATGCACCTGTTGGTGAAGGTCATCAGATGTCTCTTCTCTCCTCCCCTTTCTTCCCCGCTCAATGTTTCCTACTGTTCAGCTAAAAGTAGCTAATTTTAGCATCCACTGTGTGGCTAGCTCATCTCTCTCTGGTGGAGGAATCAGAGAACATTGGGCCTCATGCAAGAACATTTTTGTATTCTTATCCTAAATTTCTCTTACTTTTGTTCGTATGAAGTGTTCTTACGAACATGTCACGTCAGATTCAACAAACGCTTCTATCTTCAGGAAAAGTGTGTAGATGAGCAGCGTAAACTGATGAATGCGTATTCAGGTGCTCGTGCACGAGGAGAGGAGATTAACATAAATACCACCCCAAAAACACCATATAAGGCTACATTTCCAGCCCCACATATAAGGAAGTGTTCGTTCATGAAAATGACAGCAACAGTTAAAAAGAAAAACTTAATGAGTTCGGCGACTGAAGTCCTGCTGTCAGAGATCCATAAAAGAAAATATGTAATTTTTAGCAACATCAGCTGTGGAACTTAAAGCCAATAGATGAAATGACGACTGCTGTTAATGTCATGTCTGCTGTGGGTCGTATAAAGTCACAGAAATAAAAGTATAAATCATATTAATCTCTCTCTAGTTCTGCTCCAGATTTCCTTCGGTGAAATATTTTTAATTCAAGTGTAAACATCTGTTTTAAATAATTTTCATTTATTCAGAAGCCCGGACTGTCATCCCCCCCGTTTTCCCCCACCGTCGCGAGTATCAGATGCGGTGCTGAATAAAGCATTTTAAAATGTCTCCAAAATATGTCTGACACTTTGGAGAAAACAAATATGTCAACAAAATAAAATTTGATCATCTATAAAGCTCATTATATACCGAGACAAATTAAACTTCAATTAATGCATCATTTAAGGTGGTTTGTAGTGTTGAGATTTTTAAACAATTTATATTGTTAGTCTACGTTATTACATTTAAAAATATAACTCTAATTCAAACAGAATAGCCTATTGTCAACATATTTATGGAGTGTGATTTATTTTCAACTCAAAATATCTTCAGACTAACAAAATATAAAGTTATTAGTGAAGAAAATCCGTCTGGATAACAGCAGACTGACTACACGTAAAATATACAACAGGTCTGGACCACACGGGAATTTTGTTTGTATCTGAAAAAAATCTTAGAATACGAGAAAATTGTTGAATGCCACAAGTTCTCCTTAATAACTTGTACGCACAACTTAAGAACAAATCTGTTCGTACGAACGGTTCTTGCATGAGGCCCAATGTTCTGTTGGTTTTTCTTCTCTGACAGCTGCTTTTTAAAAATCTACCAGCTTCGATATTGTTTTAAGTTCTTTAAATTTGTTTCTTTTCTGCACATCTCCAACTTCTTCTGGTGGATCTGAATCAAAATTTTGCTAATATCCACCTGATTTCTGATTGACTAGTAATCGTAGATGGTAAAACAGATTGTATTTATATAACACCTTTCTATCCAACTAGGTTACTCAAATCACTTCCCACTACAATCTGTGCCCTCATTTACCCATTCACACTGCACTTTAATAAATCTCTGTACAAAGCTAAACTACATAAAAATCTATGAAGCCTTGTCAGTGCTTTAGATTCCACTCATTCACTGATGGGGCACACATCAGAGGCAGTGGGGGGTTCAGTGTCCTGCCCAGGGACACTTCAGCATGTGACTGAATAGCTGTTGAATCAAACCGCCAGGTCTCACATTGGAAGACAATTCTCTAACCGCTCATTCGTAGCCTGGCTAGTGTGTTTAAAGTGAAAGCTGTGCCTCTGTTAGGTTTAGAGAAATGTGGGCCAGCACCACAACTGGTCCAGTTGTGGCACTGACAGACTTGGGTCACAAATACCAAACCAGAACTGGGCCAGTTGGGGAAAGTCATCTTAAAAACAGTACCATCATTGCCAGATCTGGCCCACACCTGTCTGCTAAGATGTGATTGCTTTAATTCTTGATTAAAAAAATTTTTTTTTTGACAGTTGAATTGCAGAGATTAGATTATACAATGTTGACTCACCATTTTGGCCCATTATATTTCAATTGCTAGTTTTCTGTAATAGTCTTTCCACTAAGTTTTGTTGTGTTTATTTTTTGCATGTTTGAGTCTTAGTGTTTTTTATATGAAGCCTTGGGTGGTAATAGAAAAGAAAACATAAGGTCACACTTTCATTAAGTTATGTTAATTGCACAACTTATTTTTCAAGCATAAATTATAATCTTAACGCTGCTTTTTTAAGTTGATATGAGGGGTTTATGCTGATATTTAGTGTTTTGTTTTTAAAGCTCCTCAGGCATCAGTCATCAACTATCTGTAGGAACGTTCTGATTTGCAAAAACCCTGAGGTTTTCAGAGCATGAGTATACAGTTCTTTACAACTAGGCCTTGTGATCCAGTCTATAAACCCCACAAACAGTATCATAAACAAGGTGAACTCAACATTGTGCTGACAGTGTGGACAAAGCACTTGTCTTATACATGAACCAGATAGGGATCAAAGTATAGGTCTGTTGTTAAACAAGTTTGTAAGCTTGTTCTACTGTATTTAATTCATCCTTCAGTCAATCTGTCCATTGGCTTCTGTTCATCTGTAATCAGGTCATGAAGGCAACAGGCTCAGTGGGGAAAACCAGAACATCTCTCTCCCCAGCGACGCTCCACAGCTCCTCCTGCATTAACTGAGAGAAAGTTTTGCTCCTTAGTATTTTTACAGCACCACCAGAGTGCACAGCTGCAGCGTGGAATTCGGCCCTCGTTAAAAGTCCTGTGCTCTCCCCTGTCTGTTAAGTCAAAATGTCCACAGTGAAACAGACTTATTAAAGTCTAACAGCAACACAGTCTAGTTTCTAAGCTGTGAACCTGCTGGTGCAACAGCATCTAAACAGCTAAAAAAAAAAACCCACAAAAAAACACTTGACTGTTATGTGATGCAGGACACGGGAGATTAAAGCTTTTGATCCCACAATCATTCATATATGCCAAAGGTGCTGCAGAAACAAAACTTTTCATTAAATATACAGAAGGAAGAGAGTAAACAGACTGAAGTGAAGGAAGACAAGCGACTATAAAGACGCTGAGACAAACAAAGATGCAGATGAACACAAGACAATAACGGGCAAAATAAGGCAAGCAAAGCAGGGAGCAGGATAAAATAACATTATCAACAAAACTGTTACAACCCAAGGCTAAAACAAAGTGAAGACATTTTAAAGGACACCAGTGCACCTGTTGCCTGAAACTCCATGACTTTAACCAACAAAGAAAAAATACCTACATTTGATTATCTGAACCAGGATAAACAGATAATGCTAATGCTACTGCCAGTGGCTCACTATGATCACCATGGTAATCGCACAACTGTGACTGACATTTCCTGACTGGAAATGCAGACTGAAAAGTAAACTTCAAAAAAAACAGTCGCTGTGTGGAAAAACAATAGGACAGCTCGTACAAGTTTTTGGGTGACAAAAAACTGATGGCCCCACAAGAGTTATTACGTTCCTACAGTGTTTTTATGTTAGAGGTATGACAGGTTAAAGAGACCCTTCACTTTTAGTTTTGAGAAGAATATTATGAGCTAAAATATAATTGAGGTCTTTGGAATCTTGGCTGTGGCACTTCTGCATCCTGGGGGTGAATTTGACAGAAAACCTTAACTTGACTTTGGCAGTGAGAGACACACTGGCTGAAAGAAGAAAATAGCTATTTTTTTTAAGTATAATTTGTGTATTTACCAAAATAGTTGTGGGAATGAACAGAATTAATATGCAAAATATTAAAAAAAATGTTGGACAACCCAAAATTTATAGTGTTGTCAACTGTCAGTTAAACATTTTGTTGAAAAATCTGTAAAATCTCTGAACGTAAAAGGTGATTGCATAAAATCCCTAAATATACTGAATGAAATTTTGTAACTGATTGACTGAATGTTAGATCCAGTATTGCATTTTTATACACCTTGATCTCTGCAGCCATAAGGTTTAAAACTAAGAATGGGAGTTGTGTCTTATTAATGTGTTCTTTACATTCTAACATCTGACATAAATGGTTTGCACCTTCAGGGGTGTAACCAGGAAAAGACATATGTCAAAAGGTTGAACCATCATTATATAGGAAGAGGTTTTTTTGTTAGTTCTGGTGGGCAGTCTCTTCTTTGATTCAGCTTGGGTCAGACGCTGCTCCTGAGAGTTTTTTTATTTAGCTTCAGATAAGGCACCAAGGCCTTCACAATCTAAGGCCTATTGACTGCTGCTGCATGCTACTGAAACTGATTGGAATGAAAGACTGGAATAAAGTTTTCAGAAGATATTCAACTGGTTTTCTGCTATATTATTCAGACTTCCATTTATTGATCACAAGTTCCATTCGGTACCAAAGCACTTTGAATGTTTCTGTTGTTTATTATGCCTGAGCACTTTAAGCAAATGTTGGATGTTTCGTGCAATGTAATACAAGAAACCACTCAGATACCAGCAGTGGGAAAAGGGCCTGATGGAGAAGTGACAGACAACCATCTAATTTACAATGCAGTGACCATTTTACTGATGCAGCGTTTGATCACACAGAACAGGCTGTGAGCCTGAGAGAGGGAGCTGTGTCAACTTCGACTGAACGCATCCATCGTATTAACTGAAAAAAGAGTAACACTTTGTACCATTTCATAATTTACAATAAATATGCACATCCATCAGTCTATCCATTTTTTTACTTACTGTTCCCTTTCTGGGTCATGGGTGATCTGGTGCCTATTTTCATTGTGTGAGAGGTGGGTTACACCATAGTCTGGTCACAGATTCATCACAGGGAAATAAAAAAAGAAACTGAAGGTTTAAGGTGCATATTTGTATTTTTTTTATTTGAAAACTCACAATACAGTAGAGTCACAGCCCCTGTCTCACACACTATGTGGCAGTAATGTCATACTTTTACACAAGCAAGCTGTAGGTCCTGTTTCCGCGCTTCACAACATATTGAATTAAGGGAATGCTGATTGGCATATACTGAGTAGGTATTGTCTGTAGTATGAAAACCAGATGAAAAATTACCATACTAACATAATACGACCCACCTTTTGCAGAAGACATTTTTAATCTGCATCCTCAGCAACTGTGTAATAATGTAAATAAAAAGTGAATTATGTTGAGATGCAGACAAAATCCAATCATATGCATTATGCTGGTGAGCTGGAAGTCCAGTTGTTATTTCCTATAAAAGATGCTGTCAAACAGCCACTAAAGGCACCAAACAATGAGCTCTGCAGAACAATTTCAAGTACATCCAAAATATGGTATTTACTATATAAGCAATACTTTCAAGGAGTTGCAATTGTTTGACAACAAAGACGGACTTGTGTCTGTCTCTACACTAGCAATTCTCCCTATAAACTGCTTGTAAATTGTAGAAAACAGGAAATGCCACAAAGAAAGAATACATACAAAAACCTAGCATACAATGTTTATATGTGAAAGTTAATAACAATAATAAAATACATCCAAATGTAGAGCTCAACTATAGTTATAGTGTGTTTTGACTTTTGGTGGCAAAAAGTCATAGCACACAGCTTCCACATTCATTCTGAGCACTGATCCTCTCCTAATGACAAAAAACAATCATTGATAGCTGTCCATCCTCTCATGTAGTCTCTTTACAGCACAAACTTAATCATCCTGTGGGTAATGTATGTGTCTCAGCCAGGGTGACCAGATCCTGAAAACCTTAATGTGGGAGAAAAACGATGTGAGGGACAATGGGGGATGTGTCATAACATTTATTTTATTATAGATCTCACATTAAATTAATTATGGTTGTTAGTTCACAACAATGTTTTTTAAGGTTTTTAAGAAAAAATGTAAATGCACTTTTAATTCAATACTTTTTAAAGTTGATGAGAAAAAAAAATTGTTAAAAATTGTAGAATAAACAATGTGACGTTCAAAATGGTATGTCATAATAAATGCAGGAATCCACTGGATTTACTCTGAAAAACTTTATTCTCATCTCTGACTGCAGTTTCAGCAGTACACAGCACCTCAGTGACCTTCAGCCAAACCAAAACAAAACATCCCAATCTGTCCAGACTGGATCTAAACAGAGACTCTGCAAAACTCCCCACTACCTAAAAACATCAACATTATAACCTCTTTAATCTCTTCCTGGTTGCAACCCCTAAAGGTGGTACCTTTTACGTCAGACGTAGAACGTAACTAACTTTTGTGTACAGACAGAAAGAACACATTGATAACACAGAGACCAACTCTGTCTGTTGTAAACTTACTGCTGCAATATACAGAAAGTGTAAAAATACAAAACTGCATCAAACATTCAGTTTTCTCCAATTTTCTTTAATCCCTCTCATTTGACTTACTTAAAATATGTCAAATAAAACTATAAAGAACATATTATATATTTATCAAATCAGGATATTTCTAAACATTTCCCAACCCCAGATATTTAATTTTTATTCCTCCCAGACATAAAAATATTCATTAACCCAAAACTTAAGTCTCTGGAACATATTGAACACAAACAGACTTAAGTGTTTTGATTGTTGGAAAAATCACAGGGGGTGGTGGGGCCCTGCGACTTTTCGGAGAGACTGGTTTTCCTGCGGGGGCCTGGAAGACGATCAGGGTTACGTGGCTTTGGGTATGGTGTGAGTTGTTCTCCAGTTGCAGGTTAGGGAAACCTCTTTTCTGGTTCTTCTGTTTGTGAGGCTGATGAATCCAGATGATCTTCAGGTTCAGCAGCTTGAAGTAACTTCTCTCTCTGTGGTTCTGGTTCTGCAGAAGTTGTCTCCTTATCAGGAATTTGAACGTCGTGTTCTATCGGTGTCTCAGTTTCTGCAGCTGTCCTTCAGCCTCAGACATCAGCTGATCACTCTCCTGTTGTTTTCTGTTGTTTCCAGCTGGAACTTGGTTCA
>JARVJO010030661.1:0-11726 GCA_031762555.1 Cynodonichthys magdalenae | reverse complement strand
GAGCAGCGGCTCTACTCTGAGTCCCTCCCTGATGACTGAGCTTCTCACCCTATCTCTAAGGGAGAGCCCAGCCACCCCACGGAGGAAACTCATTTCGGCCGATGTGAAAATTAGACTTTTTAAATTTGTTTGGTTGATTATTTCTTCCTGCTTCCTGGCTATATTTCTTCTGTCATTAAAAAGTGTTATTTCTCCCTAAATGATGCCACGTTAGGAAAACTGCATTAACTGGTGAGCAGCTTCTGATATTTTCTAGAATTAAAAATAAATAAAATAATTTTGCTGTGAGCGGCTCAGTGAGGCGGATCAGACTTCTCAGTTTGGTGTCGTGTATTTAATTACCTGCAGACTTTAATCACTGACAGAGCTGCTAACGAGCCTCGGAGATGTGGGGGACTTCAAAATCTGTAACTAAACAAATGAAAGCTCTTTCTAAAAGAAGTGCAGTCATCCTCTGAGCTGCTGGTTAGAAGGGTTTGAACTAATTTCAGCTCATTGTATGTTTGATGAGAAGTTGTGGTTTTCCTGTTGTTTCTTGTCTCTCAGTGGATTCTGACAAAAAGAAAAGTGTAAAAGAAGATCTGCTGAACAGAAGTCTAAAACTCACATGGCTCTGCAGGAAACCTGCCAATATGTGGAGAGATGGAGCAATAGTAGAGGTGTAAAAAGGGGCGGGGCTAGACCTAGCCTCCCTTATGCTGGCATATGTCTTGTTGCCTAGCAACCGTGACTACGCTAAACAGAAGCAAACATGGTAAATGTACTGAACTTATATAGAGCTTTATCAAGTCCCTCTGGACCCCAAAGCTCTTTACACTTACAGTCACACACACACACACACACACACACACTGGTGCTAAGCTACACTAGCCACAGCTGCACTGGGGCAGGGCTGCCATGCACCGGCACCACCGGACCCTCTGACCACCATCAGTAGGTAAGGCAGGTGAAGTGTCTTGCCCAAGGACACAACGACTGAGACAGCTGGAACAGGGGATTGAACCGGCAACCTACCGTTTACAAGACGAAATATAATAAAATAAAATTATTTTAATGGACCTGCCGTAGGTTCATGTTTATTTCTCTAAACCAGCTGTTTTCTGACAGGAATAAATTCTATACAAATGATAAAACATTAACAACACAACCGATTGAAACTTTTAATTTTTATACAGACAGATTTTTATTTAAACTGTTCTCCTTTCTCTCATTTCGTCCACCATTACGAGCGAAATAAAATCAATAAAAATGGTCGACCTGCAATGCATTATGGGATATGGTGGGCCGAGAAGGATCCATCGGACCCGTCCCTCACATCGGGGACAAAGTAGGACGCGTTTGTCGTCCGCATGGGAGGAGTCTTCAGATTTGGACGGCCTTTGGCGTGGCTCTGTGATGTAAGCCTCTGAATTTGAACACAACCAAAGAAAACTACTCTGGATTTGAAAATTCAACATGGCCGCTGAAAACAGATCCCGTGGTTTCCTCAGCGGCTGCAGGAGAGCGAGCCGAGGATAGGATTGATGTCTTTGTTCACCGTCTTGGTGCTTTGGTTTAGGATCAAAGGCTGAGAGTTAACGGGCTTTCCTCACCTGGTTCTGGTCCATTCTGAGGCAGTTTTTCTAAAGATAGAAAAGCTTTAATGGGACATGTTTGGTTGGATTTGGACACGTTCTGATTTTTCAGAATATTTGTCTTTTTTATAGTTTTTATCTGAATTAGGTAAAGAATCTGAACTTTTAGTGATTTCTTCCTTTTCTGTCTTCTCCTTTTGATTCTCTTCAGAACAGGATGTCTTTAAATTACACTAGGTGAGATTGTGTGGAGTCTGTATGAGCAGTCAGTATCTAACATGCAGCAGACAGAAGTTAGTGATCTCAGTTTGGAAAATCAAGGAGAAATTTTCATAGATTTAGTCTAAATGCAAATTTCCAACGACTCAAACTTTAAATATTTTCAAAAATATTTGGACACCTCGTCATTTTTTCCACATTTTTCCAACCAAACACTTTTATTTTTACTTCATCTTCAATTAAACTTTATCAGGTTTTATTCTCATTTCTCAAACGAGATAAAGAATAGAAGAGGCAGTTTCAACAAGTAATCACGATGAAAGTAAAGCCTTTAATCAGTCCGATCAGATTCTGCACTCGAGTGCTGGAGGTTTGAGAGGCAATCATCGATTCGCTGACGTGACCTTTTCTCTCGCCTCACAAAACCCTCCTGAGAACCTGAACAAACGAGCAGTGATGAGATCAGGACAGCTGTGTGTGAGCATGTTGTACCACCTGACCCTGTGTGTGCACAAGTAAGACGCTTTATAAAGTTCTTACAACTAAGACTTAAATTTTTTTTCTAACCTGGCAAAGTGAAAAAATCCACGAATTTTCAACAGCTGACTCGAATAAGACTAAATTCTGCAGCCATCTTGTTGACGACGAACCTGCACTGATCCGACCTCTTTTTCTGTTCCTGTTACAAGATTTGAGTATTTTTTGTTTTCTGTTCTTGTTCTGAGACCTGAGGACATTTTGTTTTCCTCTACCATTTAAAAACATGAATTGTTTTACCTCCTAAAGTGTTGCCTCTGTGTCTCTTAGTTTCAGTTGTTTTGTTCCAGACAACTTGCTGTCAGAAGCTAACGTTAGCGCTGAACGTCAACCGGATGTAAATATACGGCAAGCCAGGAGGGACAAAATATAGAAACACACTTCAGCTTTGTCACACACAAGACGCTGTGGGGAGAAATCCATCTCCTGCCCTTTTTTACCCAGCTCTAATGCTAACTTTATTTTACCTCTTTTTCTCCAGTTCTCAATTTTTCTCATCTTCCTCGTTTTCCGTCCAGATCCTCGTCGTCTTCCTCCCCAGCTGGAGAATTCACCGACAACCTATTTCCAAAAAACATAAACATTATCGTCCTAAAAGTTCCACAACAAGACAAAAGTTTTAGCTTTTGTTGGCACAAAGCAACCTGTCAAAATAAAAGCCCTAACACGCGATTGTTTAGGGCCACAAGTTTTGGTTTAATGGTTTAGTCAAGTGATAACACGTGTGACAGGCGCGCATTGAGACGCTCCAACGATAGATCCTGAATTATCCTTATAAACGAGCAAAAATGAACCAAAACAACCACAACCTTAAACGTCCAGGTCTTAAAAAATAATTTTAAAAAGCACCAGTGATTAATAATAATTATTTAAAAAACGATCTGGATTTACCTCTCTCCATTTCAAACACGTCAGATGATGTCATAAACAGGGGGGCGGAGCCAAGGCGAGTACAAAGCGATCTGAGGCGAGTGTGATGTGAGCAGAAGTGGAAAATTAAAACGTCGGCAGCGTCTAGATGCAGTTTTTGTTGCCGGATATGTTGAAATAAATCAAGAATTAAAAAAAAACAGCAGCTCAAATGTTCTGGACTTTGACAGAAAACTTTGCAGTTTTCTCCCAGTTTTAGTTTAAACTCAGAGAAAATGGAGCCATGTGGTGGTTTTGTTATATTTCACACAATCCTCCTCTAATCATCTTCTGACAACAACTAAAATGAAGTATCCAGGTTGCTGTCATATTTTATCTGTAAAGTTCTCTCGGTCTGAACCCCACTTCGCGGTCAGAACCGAGCTCGCCGGTCCGGTCCAGCCTGAGCTTTCAGCTCCTGGTGGTCCAGGCGTGAGGTTTCAGTTTTCAGATTAGTCTAATGGAAGTGGGCAGAGGAATGCCTTTTTATCAATAAGGAGTCTCCAGGAAGACGGATCGCTCTCAGATAACTGGATTCTGATGTGATCCTCCGGGGAGAATCTGCACGATGCTCCTCTGCATCGAGACATTAAGTAGGACAAACAGAGAGCTTTGAAGACTCGGATCTCTGAAGAGAAGACTGCAGGACGCAGTCAGGGTGTGATTCCAGAACATAATGTTCTGACTGGTGCTGGGGAGGCAGGCAGTTTGTCAAACATCTATTTCCTAGACGAGCAGGTGGAACTGTTTCTGTTTGTGGCGTGTTTTACACGATCAAGCAGTAAAATGTAATGAAGTTATTTACATTTTCTGTTTTTTATCTTTTAGTTTGGAAAAGTTTTTGTGAGAGTAAATAGGCTTTCATTCTGACCCCTAATTTACGCTAAGCTAAGGTTCAACCTATTTTTACCACAATTTTATCAAGCTACAAAGATCGCATCAGGAAAAGGAACGAGCTCAATATCCGTATTTTCAAAATAATTCACCAAAGGTAGACCAAATTTGTCTAAATCCCAGCTATATTATAAAATATATAAATTTATTTGTACACAAATGCTGTCAGAATGTTTCGTTCTGTTTGAGAAGGAAATGGCAACATGTAGCATGCAGCACATGTTGAACACATGATACACATGGATTTTATTTTGAAATCAGAAGTTTCAAAAAGACGACAGCGATACAATTTCAGCTGTTTGGAGTTCGTCTTCGACATTTATCACAGGATTTATCGCGTGATCTTGCATTTCCACACACTGCTCGGACCTCCTCTGTGCTGTGGACCGGACCAGACCAGAACCACATCTAGTGAGGATTAGTGGTGACGGTCATTTCTCTGGTTTCTGGATCATTGTTTCATTTTTGTGTTCAACTCAATAAAAACTTAAAATAAAAACGTTTTACAGATTAAAGGTTTGTTTCACTTTCCACAGAAACTCTTATGAGAGTTAACTGGATTCACTCCAAATTAAAGTTGTTTTTAACCCACAGTTAATTAAATAATCATAATTATACAGTTTATCATCACTTCACCAGTTTCTCTCCGTACTTCCTGTCCATCTCTGTTGCGCTCGCCTGGTGCGCTGCTGTTTCCTGCGTGTGCAGCAAAAAAATGTCCCCTATGAAACAGTTTATTGGCGTAGCGACTCGCTGAATGTTGTTCAGGAGAATTAAATCAGTGCTGATGATGATTCTCAGTCATCATACATGTTTTCTTTAAAATAAAATTTGTATATTGCTCATTTTACTCAACTTGGTTTAGTGGAACCAGTTTGGTTAACCCCTCTAACATTCACCCCTGAAATTCCTTTAAAAGCCTTTCAACATTTTTTTTTTTTTGTAGTTACAAAGTTTTTGTAAGGGTGTCAAACGGTTAGGAAACCGGGTAAGTTGTGAGACTCTACCTTTCAAAATAAAAGCCCCCGGTAGCGTGTGGAAACATTTAAAGGCAGAAGCTGCATTATTTTTACCCACGTGAAACAAAAACTGTTAGAGGTTATATAAAGTTTATTTCTTAGAGAGTGTGTAAAAGTACTTTTACTTTTTTTGTGAACAGTTTTGATTTTTCCTTAAGTTTTTTTCTCATCAGTGAAATTTATTTTTACCAAAGTCAGATTCTTTTTCACTTTGACTCAGAACCAAGCTGCAGTGTAAAAACCTGACGAGGTGTTTTTTTAAAAAGCAGCACTCGTTATCTGGCCGCCGAGCGGATCTGCCCATTAGCAGCACTCCTTGCTGCACTTGAAAAACTTTAAAAAGCATCAGAAGCAGCGGGGTTACCGCGGTAACTGCAGCTTCAGCGGGTGACTGACAGGTCTGAGTATCAGATAAAAAAAAAATGTTTCCCTCAGACTTGGCGTTGAGCAGAGCCGCTGATGCTGGACTTGCTCGGCGTTAATGAGCCGCGGTCAGATG
Organism: Cynodonichthys magdalenae; assembly: GCA_031762555.1. NCBI lineage: Eukaryota > Metazoa > Chordata > Actinopteri > Cyprinodontiformes > Rivulidae > Cynodonichthys > Cynodonichthys magdalenae. The sequence goes on along the minus strand of JARVJO010030661.1, from coordinate 6,075 downwards.
ATGGGTGTAATCTGTTCACACCCCCTCTTTATTTGAGGAGGGGGTTAAAAAGCTACAGGGGCACTTAAAGCATGACATTTACATGCCACATAATTAACACTGCAGCAGTGTGTTTTTAAATGAGCTTTAAAAGCTCTGCCTGAAGGTTTTAAACAGCAGCAGATTACAGTTTAATTTAGTTCTCCTGCAGGATTATCACAATATTCTAAAGCTTTTAGATTCTCCTGGTTCTGTGGTAACTCCAGCGAGGGAACAGACCTGGTTCTCCTCCTCTCACGCCAACCTGAGGTATCGCTCGGTTGCCCCTGGTTACAACATCCCTCTGTTCTCCTCCCATGAGGCTTTATGACCCGCTGTTGCCATGACACCAAAGTTAACCTCCCAGCCTCCCCACAAACATTCCTGCGCAGCTGTTTCCTTTAGTTTCCCACTTTCCTCTCAGGTGTCGCCCACCAGCCGAGGCTGAGAGACGAACAAAACCTTAACAAAATGTCCTTTAGCCTGTTCACATTTAACATCAATGTTTGGCTTTTTGTTTTAAGGGGACGTACTGTGTAAAAGCAACTTTTTTGAGCTTTATATCATGTTAAAACGTTATCCCTCCCTGGTTGTAAACGGCACGAAGCTGCTGTGGTGACGTGCAAAAATGGGCGTGGCGGAATCGGGAGGAGGTTCTTAAAGAGACAGAGGCCAATTTCAAGGAGTTTAGAGAAGGCTGCCATGTTAAGTCAAGTTTATTTTTGATTTATACAAATAAACAACTGAAGGTGACATAGTTACTTTATTATGGGAGAGAATTTAACTTAATCCTGACACTTAAAACCTAAACCAGACATGTTAATGTTTAAATGACAGATCTAAAGTTGAAGGAGTTCAAACAAACAGGAAGTACCAAGTCCAAAGCACCAAATCCATAATCTTAATTTACATTAATCTCCGTTCAGGGTTCAGTCCAGGTTTCTAAAACTCTAAGACTCCAGGATCCAAACAGAAAAATGAAGTCTGATCCCAGACGGTTTATTCTTTAAAGGACAACTCCTGACTTATGGGACCGCACACACACACACACACACACACACACACCCACACACACACACACACACACACACACCTCCTGTGTGTGACAAAGCCAGCTGCCTCGTCTTTGAATTCCATCTTCTTCCCTCCACACGTGCAGCTTCACCTCTGTCCCCCACATCACAGCTGCTCCAATATTACCGACACACTTCACTGACTTCCTGTCGACGTACATTTTATATTCCCCTCACAGCTGGCGTCGACCACAACATCTGTTACCTACAAACACCTCGCTTTACGACTCACAAACCGAGGGACGGTACTCCCCGATCGCTGGGGGTTCTGTTTCTGCCAAGTGTTGGTTAGAATTTAAAAATGAAACTCCTGAAGTTTTGATCCATTCAGTGACGAATTGAAGCATCGTTAAGTTTTGTTAGATCTAAACTTCAACCGTTACAGTTTGTGTGGCAAAGATCTAAACCTGAGACCTCCAGATGATTCCAATGTTAAAATAAAATTTAACTCGAGCGATAATCAGATTAATCCAGTAGAGGTTGGATGCCACAGACAAAACAAACAAAAGACTTAATCCAGCCAAGACCATCAGATTCAGACCACTTCTCTAACCCCCCTAGGACCCAAAACCAAACCTACAGACCCCCATTAAACTCCAGCAACTCCAACTTTGACTAAAACTGATCAACAGTGATGACAGCATGGCCAAAGGCCGGCTGTGGCAGCAGACAAGCTTCCTTTGAGTGGGCGGAGCTTGTCTTCTTAAAGACTTGCCAGCCAATCAGGTTAGAGAATATCCTTGTCAGCTTTGAAGAGACATTTTTCTAATAGTTATTAATAAAGGTGCAATAAAATATCAATTCACTGAAATATCACAAGGTGTATAAAGTACTTGGAAAAAAAGTTAAAACTGTGAACTTTAATGCCAACAGTTCTGTTATTTGTCAAGAAATGTGAAAAATAAATGCATTTCTCAGTTGTTCAGTCTTCTTCTGATTGCATTAAAATAATCTGAATTTTATCAGATTTCATGCATGTGATGTGTGGTGTGCTCTTTATACTGAGTTTTTTAAATTAGAATATTTTGAAGGAAAAATACACATATATCACAATATATCTCATATGTATCGTAATCACCAGGTTCAGCCCTTATCGTTAGTACCTGTCAGCGTGACATCGTAGAGCACAGAGAAAAACGTAAAAGTCTTCATCCAAGCTAGGCTAATGGCTATCAAAACCTTTTTAAAATCAGTTTTTCTGGTGTGGAAGAACGCTTCATCAACTTTTATAAAGCCTCAATAGTTTTTCAGTTTGTTGCTGTTCTGTTGCATTGCTACACAAATTTAAACCAAAAGTTTACTCTGATTACTTCCAGAAGGGGGTCTCTACAATCACAAAGTGGGAGTTTCTTTGGTGTGGGCGGAGTTTCCGCTCATTGGTCAGTCAATGAAACCCTCGCTGATTGGTTGTAGCGCCAGGCGACAGCAAAAAAAGTTGAACATTTTTCAATTTTCATATGTCACATCGCAAGCTCGCGTGTGCACGTCTATGTGTACGAGCACGAAATTTCACATGCACAAGTTTTGCCGGTCGCTTGGCTGGAGGAGGGTGAGCGATTGTCGCCTCATCGCACAGGTTCCATAGGAAATGAATGGAGAGCGAGCGACGTCGCCTCCCGTGTGTCGAGCCCATTAGACTTATTTACCTGCAAATATATTGGTGCCCCGTGTGAGGCATTGGAGAGCCATTTTTTATTAAGACACATTTGTAAAAACTCATTTGAACTCTGACTTCATCTTTGTGTGAGCACAAAACTCTTATTTTGAAAACCCGTCCCAGAACCCCTGTGACTGATAACCACTGATCGGTCCCTCTAGTTTAATTAATTAATCTAATTTGGAGCAGTTAGCACTTTCCTATCTTGACTCGTGACTAATATTAATACTCGAAAATCTGATTGTTACATGACTCCTTAGCTTCCCAACGTTCATCCAACCAAAAGCATTGTGGCTTCTTCAAATCCCACCCAAGATAGTCCACCTGACCAATCACGGTTTAGCCAAGACACTTCCACCTATTAACTGCTGAGACCCCGACTCGATGCGTTCAGCAGTCCTGGCTCGATCTTCATAAATGTGATCTGTCTACGTGCCGCACAGTGTGGGAGGAAACCAGAGGACCTGCAGAAACAAAGGGTTGCATGGAATGAACATAACATTAAATATTCCCATTTATTTCTCATCCAGGAGCTGTTTTTGAAACATGATGGGAGTTGATTCTTTGATGACTAATCAGACCTTTTCTTTTGATATTAATGAGTCATTTTATATTCAGTCATTCTTAAAGTAAAAACCCATTTAGAAGCAAACAAAGGTTTAAAAAACAAATAAACTTTTTATTTTCTCGGTGGTTTGTGGATGTCTGATGTGGCATCTGGCGGTAATTGGACACAGAGAATGTGAACATCCAGGGTTTGTTTTTTCTGTTTGATTTCCTTTTTCTCTGCTCCGGTCTGACACGACTCCCAGAGTCACCAGGCCTGAAAAATTATTAAAAGCAGGAGCGGAGAGGTTTTTTTATTTAGACTGCATCTCTTAAAATTGACAGTGTCATCCACACTGTGGTGTGTGTGTGGACATGTTTTTGCAACTTGATGGGGACCAAAATCCCGGTCACCATGAGATTGGAGGCTGATTTTAGGTGGGGGGGTTAGGTTTAGGACCAAAGTGTGAATTAAGTTTATGCTAGGTTTAGGGTCAGGTAGGTACTGGAGTGGTTAGTTTTAGGGTAAATGGTCCAAGTTAGGCTATAGAAAGGACCAGTAAATGAATGGAAGTCAATGAACGGTCCTAATAAGGATAGAAATACAAACCTGTGTGTGTGTGTCTGCCTGGAAGCTTTTCATCATTTTTCAGCCCATCCACTTTCTTCAGATTGTGAATAAAGGGCCACCTTTTCTCCTTTCTCTTCGTTTGTTTCTGAGAGGAAGCCTTGAAGAGAGGCGGTGACTGAGGAGGATTAAAAGAGGAAAAGGTTTAAAAATAATTAAAACATTTGGGTTGCTTGTGAAAAATACAAAGAGGGGTTTTTGTTGGTATTTTGCAGCGTGTAATCTAATCACCGTGCTGCTGCTGTTTCCCTTGTTTGAACCTTTTTTGTTTTAATTAATCTAATCGTTGTTTTTTGAAGTAAAACTCCTTCATGCTGCTAACTTCGGCTGCAGTGGTTTGGGTTTTTCTACAGAAATGTGCATTTTTACTGCTGAGCTTGTTAGTCATGTTGTTGAATATGGAGGACAGAAATTGTCATAATTAGATATAAAATCAGAAATATATAAATAGACCGATAAATAAACTTAAAATGCACCAATTAAACACGCAGAACTTCACCTCATGTTTTATAATTTACTTGACCTTCATATTTATTTTTCCAGCTTAGTTCCAATAATACATTATATATTTTAGAATATAATTTACATTTTACTGATTAAAAAAAAAAAAGTTTTTCCTTTTACCTGTACATGCATTTGTGTCTCTTAAATGATTATATTTAATTATTTTAAAACTGAGGCAGCACAAGCATGCACAATAGATCTGCACATGGATCCTGCTCCTTACTGTCTGTTGACCAATGGGAGAGGAGCTGACCCAAGAAGCTCCGCCCACCTTATTTAAATAATGAGGCAGAAATGCACAAGGAAATGTATAAACAACACATGGAAATGAATGAATAAATTATACTTTATTGATCCCAAAGCGAAATTGCAGTAAAAAAAAATTATAAAAACTAATTTAATATAATAATTTAAGAAACACATGTTGAACCTGAAGCAGTGGATTGAACAAGTTGATACAGATACATGGATTGTTGCCCACCTAGTTGACCATGAACCCCTGTATGATGCAACAGAACAATGATCACAAACAGCTGCAAATCTACAAAAAAAAACGCTGAAAAGAAAAGAATCGAGGTTCTGTGGTGGTCTAAAGTCTAGCTGTGATGAGATCTGAGTTCAGGTTAAAAACAATCATTTTATCCCCACTTTAATCATTTTGTTTTATATAATATTCATTCTTCTGGTGGCTCTCCATCCCTCAGAGGATTTTATTTATTCGTCAGTTTACCCAGACTTTCTCCTTTTAAATCAAACCCCGGGCTTTTTGCTCAAAGCGGCGTGGAGCACCGCGGGAGGCCGCTAATCAAACCTGCACCTGTCAGTGCCGAGGCTTTATCGTCCTCCTGACAGATTTACTGTCCAGCAGCAGGAAAATACAGAAACACAAACCTGCAGGTAGAGAAATTCATGGTGTGAATAAAAAGGGTTTAAAAGAAAAGAAAGCTGAATAAGTGGAAGCATGTTTAGACCACAAAGACTCGGCTTAAACTCAGACGCTCGTCACCTCCCTGGCCACGCCCACACCTCTAATAATCTGACATAGAGGCAGCAGGTTGATGGTGATGATTACACATCATCTGCTCTCCGACTGATGAACGTCTTCGTCATCCAGGCAGAGAGCTCGCCGGGATCCATCTGTCGCCGTGGAGACGGAGAGAGGCGCCTGCCCTCCTCGTTACCACAAATTACTATAAACATTTAGATTTGATCAACAATCAGGAGAAAAGAAACGTGTTAAAACACAAAGCAGACGTTCATTTCCTGTGAGTCGTTACTAAAATCTATTATTTTGATGATTCAGAGGTGAAACTCCAGATTTCTGACACTTTAGCTTGAACCTTTTAACTAGAAAACACTTTTATTTAAATTAAAATGTGCTTCTTAAAGAGAGGTTCTGTCAATAATGCAAAATCCCTCGCTCTTTGTGCTTGACAAACATATTTTACTCCTATTCTTAAGGTGCGTTCACACCAAACGCGTTTTCAGCGTCAAAAACGCTCGAAACGCTGGTCTTTTAAGCACTTTTTTTCCCCCTCCTCTGTCGGTGTCTGTTTAATGTCGGATGAAATAAAAAAAAAGTGGCTTTACTTTATTTACTGAGGTCAAGAGAACGTAGCGCCTCCCAGTTTATTAATTTATAATTAATT
>JARVJO010030660.1:0-11741 GCA_031762555.1 Cynodonichthys magdalenae | reverse complement strand
ACCACGTGACTTCCGCATTCCATTCTTTCTATAGAAGTCAACGGGAGTGTCGCAACTCTCTCTCTATAGGGCTCTGGATTCCACAAAACTGATCTTTAGTCAGTACACCAATATGGCTATGATCACATGCACGAAGGAATTTTAATGGAAAAGTGTTAAAATGATAGCTTAGATCTTTTGAAATGGGTTGTGTGATATGATCACAAACAACTAATATCTTACCTGCTGCTGATAGCTCTGAACTACAGAATTTGCATCGACTGCAAAAATGCAGTTTGAATCCCTAATGCTGAAAGATCTTTGCGAAACAGCTAAAAATCACTTTTGTGCCAAAAAGAAAAAAGCTTTTTTAAAAAGCAGTAAGAATCTGAAATTATCACGTGTATTTAGCTAAAAAGTAGCTAAAAACAAGAAAAGGGCTGAAATGAGCAGAAAGCAGTTGAAATAAGCCTTAACGAGCTTAAAAGATCAGAAAGAAGAACAAAAAGTTGAAATTAGGACAACAGCAGAAAAAATCAGAATGATAGCTTAAAAAGGTAAAATCATCAAAACAAAAGCTGAAGGAAGCTGATATTAGTATAAAAAGGAGTTAAAAAAAGCAAAACTTAAACAAAAGGCAAAAACCACAGTAAAGATTTATAAAAATTTTGAAGTGTTTTAAGGATATTAAAAACAGCTCAATTCATTTTTTAATGAGGGAAAAACAAGGCAGAAATAGCTAAATATCTCAAAAAGTATAAATGGAAGTTCAACAGTTTTTTGTTTTCTAAACCTGCACCTGATGGCAACATCTGAAAGGTCTATAAAGTGGAACCTGTCACGATTGAGCTCAGATTTACTGCCAGTATAGAGTTTGTGCATTCCCCTCCGTGTTGCTCCAGCGGAGTAGTAAAAATTAAGGAATTACCACAAACTAGCAGGAGCACACCATTTTGGTGTTGGCCCCACTTATGCTAGCTGTTAGCATCATGTCATTGTTAAACTATTTCTGAGGTTGTTCAGAGCTATCTGCACCAGGTTAGATACTAACTGTTCACAACCTTTCAAAAAAAACACACTTCAATCTGAACTTTTCTTTTAGAATTCAGCTGAATCATGGTGTGTGTAATATATATATTTACACACACACACACACACACACACACACACACATTACGATGACATTGTAACTCATTTATGTGAGAAAACAATTAATTAGAAAGGCTGTGTAATGCCAAGTAAATCCAATCATCTTTATTGTGTGATATTTCAATCATAAATACTGATATTTGTAATTTTTAAACTTTATTGAAAAGATCTTCAACAATCATTTCACAGATTATATCACCTGTCCACTTGGTGGCACTATTGGATGATAATGAGCGATGACACATCATGTTACACATAAATTATCCTCAAAATAATGTACGATTTATTTTTCTTCTGCACAACTTAAAAAAAGAACAAACTCTTGCCTTGTCAAGACAGGTAATGGCACTAAAAAAATATGATTATCTCTGAAGCCAGAAGTGATCAGTTTGCACTGTCCAGACTTGAGTGTTCCACAGAAACTCTAGCATCGACTCCATCATGACATCATCGTGAGAGGAAACACCACCTCGTGATGAGCTGGTGTTTAACTTTGTGTCTCCTGCAGCTTATGAACGAATGGATAGCAATTTTACACCTGCCACATTATTCTTTCTTGTGACAACTGACAGAACCAACTACAACTGTATTTTATTAATGGTTTATAGTGCTGTGAAATAAAAAAATATGTTCATTACAGTACATGGTATCCATTTTATTGGTCTGATGTTCCAATAAAGAAAAAAAACAAAAACATTTTGAGTCACATCTATAAGAAAAGCTCATTCTTACAGAAAACGTTGCCCTATCTTCCATCTTTCTTTTCAGTCTGTGTGAAAAGATGAATTTAACTGATGTAACATTTACTTACACCTAACCTTTCAGCAGCATTATCTTGTTGCCACCTTTAATGTTCCTACACATTTTAAACTGAACTTGTAGTACTGTATTTTTCTGGAGTATAAGTCCCACTTTTTTGTTTTTCATAGTTTGGCTGGTCCTGTGACTTAGTCAGGTGTGATTTTTTTCTCTTCTTCATGACGTAGTTTTTGACTGATTTGTTAAAAGTTGGTTCATACTGACTGACATGAACCAAGGAGTAAACATTACTGTTTGCAGCCGCGAGAGGCTTGTGACAACTACTGTGTACATTGTTCCTGTACCGCTTTCAACATTATGTATCCCAAACAAGTAGGGGTCTCTGCAGTACATAGGGGGAGTTTCTTGTGTGTACGGTTGCTGCAGCCGCTCTAATCTGGAGAAAAAAATTTTTTTTCGTGTTCCAAAAGTAGCGTTTCACAACGGAGTAGATTTTAAAAAACTTAGAGGAAAAAAAATTAAAAAACGACAAAAGTGGATCAATAATCTAAAGCTAAAAACAGGAGGTGCAGAAACAAACAATGCAAGAGTTTGCATCAACAAGAATCGTATCGTTTAAATCATATTTTCCTGGATAGTTACTTGAATTTGGGTTTACAGAAGCCAAATTAACTATTTACAAGTAGATCCAAGCACATAGAAATAACAGGGGTTAGCTCGTCGTTAGCGTTAGCATTGTTATCATACTGTAATTACCAGAGCAAATCACTTCCTGCCCCCCATTGACATTTGAGCGTCATCCGGGTCACATGACTGCAACCCAGCAATACGGTACTATACATTTATCACCTGCCAACAAAAGTGATAATGTTTTTGCCAGGGTCTGTTAAGTTTGTCTAACATTAATAAAATATTTCATGAACCAGTGGATGAATTTTATCGAAGCTCTCAGGAAGTTTTTACTGGATGCACGTCTGTAACCGAGTCAACCCTTATTTAAGATGGCTGCCACAGCTAAGCAATGTTAGCAAACACAAAAATGGCTGTAGCTCCGTCAGTTTTATAGATAAAGTTAAAATTTGACATACGAGTAAAGTCGTTTCCAACAAATGATCAAAAATGACAGCAATTTAAAGACTACACATATTCACCAAATAAAACAAAGTACTTAAATTCTCTCTTGTTTTTAAGTCTCCAACTAAAAATATTATAACTTCTCACATTTCATAAGATTTTTCTGAAGAATATAATTTCAAAATGTGTTTTTTTTCCTAGTTCATTTCTCGTCATGGCCTGGCACCAGTTAATCAGCACAATAATTAACAGGAGTTCATTAAGCTGCTGTTAATGGCAGAAAAGGCTTTTGTGGGTTAATTTAGACAAAGTCCCTGCTGGAAACAACAGAACGTTTTCACTCTGATATTTTTACCATTTGCTTTCCGATGTTTCCACCTTTCATCATGGAGCAAAATGCATCTGCAAAACAATAAAAATGAAAGAATAAACTCTTGGCAAAAAAAAAAACAAAAAAGATGTAAGTAAATGATCACATACTTCCCATGTTTTCTATGCCATTCAGCACAGTTTCCAGCACCTGCAGAGACAAAGCAATAATACAGAATTATGAAGAAAAACAAAAAGAATGCTGCAAACACCATTTTACCTTAATTTGGGATGATCTGACCAACTGGCTGAGCTCAAAGAGAGAAGCTTCTGTTTTATTCGTATAGTTAAGGACCAGAAACCTCTCGCGGGTGATGTTCTGGCTTTGCAGGATGTTTAGTGTTTCATCACTCAAGGGTGGGGGGTACGGTACATCTTTGTTGTACTGTGAGATCTGCCCACAGAGGATCACATGGCCGTCTTTGTTCATCTAGAGGATAAAGGAAGCTGATGTGTTTGAGACATAAAAATCAGTTTTTGGAATTTTGCAAAATAAACCAGAATTAAAAACAAAAAAAACAATAAACCTCGAGTGCTCTGATGAAGTACCTGTGCTATAACAGCATCACTGACGGCACCTCCCACGTTGTCAAAGTACACGTCGATCCCATTAGGACAGCTGTCCTGAAGCTGTGCAGAGACGTCCTCCCTGCGGTAGTTGATGGCCGCAGAGAAGCCTAAATCTTCAACTAAAACTTTGCACTTCTCATCAGAACCGCAGATCCCAACCACCCTCACACATCCATCCAGCCTGCCGATCTGGAACAGTACAGGATGCTTTTTATTCTTAGACTGACTTTTATAGAGATGCTGATTCAGCACTCACACCACTGGTTTCCACCCCCCCCCCCCAAACTATATCTGCATATTTTGTTCTGTTTTAGCCTTTTACATAAACTAATTAGCACATTCAGGAGCTATGACTGCTGTGACTTTAGCCTTTTGTAACTTATTCCTTTTAATTTATTCAACTTTATTTGCAAATATTTTTTACGTGGAACTATTTTGCTATATTTTCAATTTCTTCAAAAACATTTTTCTATTTGTAATCTGCTACAGCATGCCCACTCTGTTTTCTGACGATACCTTTAGCTGCTGTTCTGCTACTTTTATCTCTCATCCATCATTCTGCTACTTCTAGCTTGTAGCAAACATTACCTACCATATTTTCCACACTGTTTTTCACACTTTTTTGTTCAAAGTTTCACTGGTTCTTTTACTTAGTCAGGTGCGACTTATGTTTTTCTTTCTCTTCATGACACAATTTTGACTGATGCATTCAATGTTAGTTCATACTAACTGATATGAACCATGTGCAGCTGCAGCGCTCTAGGCTTGTGACAACTATGTTGTTCCTATACAGCAAAAAATAAATAAACTGAAACATTAACTTCAAGACAACTGGGAAACATTGAACACAAACAAAATGGCACCAAACAAATCCTGTTCTGCAGATTATAAACTGCAGGTAGTAAAATATGTATCCCAAAACGGTAATCGAGCAGCAGAAATAAATTTTGTGAATGAATGAGAAACTAGTGAGGGACCGGTGAAAAACAGAGGTTACCGTCCTGCCGGGAGAGGAAGAGGCTTTATCATGCAGTTCTGTCTCCACGCCCTGCGAGTTGCTAATGAGATAAATATAAACAACTTTTAAGTCCCATTTCTAAATAGATACAACAAAAGTATGTTTTTTTCCCCCCCATCTTCACACAGTTTTTGACTGATTTATACTTTGGAAGGACTTCTAGTCTAGAAAATAAAGGAATTTTAAATAGTCTTTTGCTACTTTTAACTTTAAGCTTGTTTTCCGCTCTGTTTAGCTAGTGTTCTGCTTTATTTTTAAACTTCTTTCAGCAAAGTCATTCAACATTCCCACTGTATTTCCACAATAAAATAAAAAATTTCCCAGTTTGTTTATGTTATAAACTGTGGTAATCCAGATTAAATTTGCTGCTCTGAGTAAGAGTTCTGAAATACACACGCTGTCAGCTTATCTATTTTATTTATTTATATATTTTATTATCTAATTTCCCCCTGGGATCAATAAAGTATTTTTGAATTGTATTGAATTAACTAACTAGATAACTTTAACTCATTTCAACTATTTTCAATCAATTCTGTAAAAGGATCAAGGTTTAAATACAGAGTTTAAAAAATGTGGGTTTAATCTGAACAAGTCTTGGTGGACACGAACCTAACACTTCCTGTCCTTACCTGTCCGGCTAAGGAGCCACATGCACCTGCTGCACCACTTACTACCATCGTCTGATTGGCCCCTTTGGTCACATGACCCTTCTCCCTGACTCCAAGAAGTGCAGTGAGACCTGGCATGCCCACAGCCCCCAAAAGGTACGACAAGTGTCCATCAACCAACTGGGGGTCAACCTGCAACAGACATGTTAATACATTATGGTAGTTTTATTTTATAGATGCACAACAATTAGAAACTGTGAGAGACACAAGATGTGCCGTGGTATTTATTTCAGATATTCTGTTTGCATTTTTTTTAAATCAACCCCAAAGGCATTAGAGATTTAAAAATAAATTTAAAAATAGGGTTGTTTATTGTTTTAATTTACCAATTGATGAGCAAATATCCAGCTAACATGATAAGCTGTTCCACACACACACACACACACACACACACCTTCTGTAGGACACCCCCTTTCATGACAGCATGGGTTTGCCAGGGCCAGTTGAATGATGTGACCACATCTCCCTGAGTGCGAGTGCTGCAGCGGCTGCTTTCCACCACACCGACGCCCCCACCATCCAAGCACTCAGACAGCTGCCATGGACTCAGGTAATCAGAACCGGAGTCAGCGTTCAGTCTGCATCGCTGAAACAACACAAGTTCAACTCAGGATCTGCTGGGCTGCAGCTGCTCTGTGGTCAGTGCTGCAGTCCTGTAATCCCAGTTTGCATCAGGTGTAAAACAGTTAGTTTTTTGTTTGGTTTAGTATGTTTGTTTTACTAGTGCATTGTTCCCCATATGCATTTATGCATTTTTAAAAATAAAAACAAAATTAACAATTTATTGACCCCCATGATATGGTTTGTGGATCCCTGGGGGTCCTGGGACTGCAGTTTGAGAACCTCTGTTCTAAAATCAGTTGGCTGTAGTGGCCGTATTGACATGAGTTAGCTCCAAAAGTGAATCAGTTGTAGACATACAGCCAATGAATATTTCCTGGAAGTTTCATTGAAATATGTCCAGTGATTTGTGAGATATTTTGCTAACAGCCGAAAACATTATAGGCAAAGTTTTAATGAAATATCTTCAGCAATCTGTTAGTACTCAATTATATTATAGATAACTCTCAGCTTCTAACACCAAATTTTAGCTCAGTATCTGTAAAATATCAAATGAGAGCATTTTTTGTGTTTTTTAAGCGAGTTTAAACAGGGTTCGTTTATTCTTAAAGTCAAGTTCTTTGTACAGACAAGCCCTACTTTATCAAAGTTTCATCAAAATGTATTTAGAGGTTAAATATTTTGCTAACAACATGGACAGACTGCTTCAGTACCATGTAAGGGTCCACTGAGAGGTAAATCGTCCGAACCAGAACTTCCCCATCATTAAGGTCAGGTGCTAAAGTTATCTCTTCCAGGCGGAAGTTTTCAGGACTTGGCTCAGCATTTTTACCTGCATGTGCACATAAAGCAACACGGTAGCAGAAAATGATACAAGGAACCGTTTTAGTTCTAAAGGTCACCTACCTGGTCTTGAGCTCAGAACGACTCTCTTCACCTGCATGTCTGAACCCCGAACGAGTGTTTTCTCTAAAACCAGACATAAACGACTAGAATATAAGTCAGGTTAGGGTGCTAACAAGCAGGAGCTAATGTTTCACAGTAACTAGCAACACGAGAAAACTGCTTATTACTGTATTTATAAAACGTTGCTGTAAACATTGTTTACATTACCTGACTCTGTAAGCTAGCAGAAAGTACAGACCCCTCTTGCTGCGCATCATTTGTAGCCCGGTTGGTTAAGCGGGTAGCCGGGTGGGCGGAGTTTGCTCTCCATTTCAAAAGACGAGTAACAAAAAGTTGTTTTAATGTCAAACCCAAAAGAGATAAATAAAGTCAATACATTAGCTGAATATAATAGCTTTTTGGCTCTATTGTAAACAGTAAGTAATTTCATTTTTTGTCTCTATTGCACAATTATTTCGTAAGCTGTTTGTGACAAATAAACCAAGGCTTATGTCAAGCCGTTTGTGTATTTAATCAATGTCCTTGATATCAAGCCTCGTTTTTACCTACTAGTTTGCAACTACACTGCAAGAGTTGTGCATTTGGTTGCACCGTTTTCACATTTTAGTGCACTAGTTTAGGAAACACTCTTACTCGTTACTCTTCTTTGCTGAGAGGGGCAATTTGAGCAACTAGTTAGAGCAGAAATCATAATAAGCAACTGTCTATAGTAGCTAAACTAGTTGGCATTTTAACACACTAGTGGACCACTGTGCTAAAATAGTTGACAAGTGTGTTATAAGTTCATTAATAAGCTTCAAAAGACCTTTACATGTTACTCAGCTCTTGTTTGTCTTACTAAGTGACTAGTGATCATACACATGCAGTAGTTGATTAATGGGACTAAATTAGTAGTAGTAATAAGGCCAAAAAACTTCAGATAGACAACTAGTGAGCATTTTGGGCCAACTAGTTCATTAGTACAACCAAATTTACTTTCACTAGTCAACTTGTGAGACTAAATTTGGCTTTACTGATTAACTAATCAACATTTAAGGAGTCCTCATTCACGAGTTGATAGGTGCACTAGTTAATTTGTAAGGACAAAAACATGTTAGCTAGTCAACAAATGAACAAACTAGCTGACTTCAATTTTTTAGGTCGCATTAGTCGACTAATTTACATAATGTGTTTGTTAACGTCTATGGATTTTTAAAGCTTAAAGCTCGTACAACACAGCTGTTAGTGTTATCCAGAGGGCCAATAAACAATAAAAACACAAATACAATAAAAGTTGGGACTTTTAGGCAACTAAATCAACAAACTAACCGACTCTTACTTCTGCTGTTACTTGTTGGGGGAAAGTGCCACAGCTGGCAAAAAACTAGTTACAAGTATGAGTTTGCCATAATGTTAAACTAGGTGTTTAGAATTCTGCATCTAGTTCAATGTTGCAAGTCAAGGATATTGAATAAATACACAAACGGTTTGCCATACTGGTACTGATAGGTCGTCCTGATTTAAGATACCTCCCACCTCCATAAGATGAAAACTCATTTGTCAGGCGTTCGTCTTCGCTTCTACCCGGTGATTAAAAAGGAACGCACCCTTTGTGTTGTTCAGAAAAAAAAACAAGAAAGTTCATCTTTACTAGCTTCCGTCTTCGCTAATAACTGCTTTAGTAAGTTAGATTACCCATTTTGCAGAGTTCAAATTCTTTATAACATTATTTTAATATCAGTGACGCTATAAAACAAATAAAAGTCATTTTAACACGTGCTCTATTCGCGTATGACAAATATTTGAAAAACATTTTGAAATGGCGTTGGTCATGAATGAGTTCCAGCGGCGGGTTATTATCTTGTCAATCAAAGATACGGTGCGTTGAGCCGTTAAAGAAACCGGATTACAATCAGAAACGGTACGCAGCGCCATCAGCGACACAATTTATTATTTGTTTTCGTCACCTCTGCAGCTAATGAACACGCCAAGCTGTGCATTTAAGCACAGTTGTTATTACTGCCTATCGGAGGTTTACGCTCATGTTGTTAGGTGTTAGCTAATAGAGCCAAACTGGCTCTGGCGCCTTGTGGAGGAATCTAAAAAAAATAATGATAAAGCAGTGATAAAGAAGGTCCCTGTCGTTACATTAGCAAACTGACTGCTTTAGCTGCAGAGAGGCACCGGGAAAACAGCGACATGAAGGCTACTATGGAGGACCAAAGGTTTATGTAAAGTAAGTGTGTGAGTGTGTACCAGCTACTGCTGCTGGTGTTTGTTTATATCCGTCAGACTGACCTGAAATCCCCTCTGTTCTGTTCATGAAAACTCCCGGGAGTCCCTCACTGATTCATGCTTTGTGACGTTCAGCTAAAGTTTGACTGAAAAAATCATTTAAAGCAAGGAAAGTCAGCTGTAACAAAAGCTGCCATTGTAGCATCAGTTTTGTCTGTTAAACCTTTTATCAGTAAACAACTAAATGTCCTGATGAGACACAATTGCAAACTATAAAATTAAACCTAATAAAATGTGATCCTGAACTGCATAGAACGGTGCAGTTTGAGAGCGTTTACTCCAGTTGTTTTCTAGATATATCGATCTGTAATTCTGAATTGCGGGTCTGCACTCAATGTAAACAAGGCTGTATCAGTCAAAAACCATGTGAAAGTTTGAGTCATGTGATTAACCTACACAAGACTGAACATATTTGGTTATAGTTTCAAGAAAATTGATGAAATACTTTTTGTTTTCAAGTCCATTTCAGTTGGGATTGTTTTAAAAACTGAGCACAATTACAGAAAACAACATTATCAGTCTTCTTAATAGGATATTTTTTTTTTCAAAAGGTGGCCAACAAAAACGTTTGTGAACCACTATCACAATTAAAGGAACTAGGTAGGAATTAGGTTTTTAGTGGCAAATTTGTTTATTTTTATTTTTTTAATTTGAGGACATAAGACCCACATCCATAAAGAGGACACTGTCCTCAGAGGCTGACAGTTCCTAAATCTTGTCTACCAATGAAAGGGGATGGTGATATTCTGTATATATATTTTTTTCTGTCTGCATGTTCGTGTCTCTATCTGTTAGTAGAATATCTCCAGAAACACTTGATGTATGTTATTGAAACATTCAGCAATAAATCATTTACAACTGATTAACTTTTGTAGTTAATCCAAGTGAAAATGGCCACCTCAGCTGCCACATTAGCCAACACAAAAGTGGCTACAACTCAATCTTGTTTTGCATAAATTAAGCTAAAATTTGACGTGGTAGTAGCTGAGAGTCATTCACAACACATGCTTTAAATTTCTTGTCTTGGGATATGAGGTTGCTCATATGAGGTTTGACCTAAACAGCTAAAACTTTATTGCAGTTTGTAAACACAAGAGCATTTTAGTGTTGGTTAAGGCTAAATTCAAAGAATACTAGGCTTTTATATATTTATTTATTTTCATTTCAGACACACTTCTCTTGATGATTTCCATCTCTGCACATTGACATAAAAGTATAGGTATCAGAGCTTCTGTTTCTACATATTTAGTATCAAACTGTAGAAAGAATTTGTGATATTCACATTTATATATATATAAACCACCTATTGCATTTTTCTCTAAGATTGTCCTACGTGTAGCTTTTCTGCTTGATGAGAAGTTAATTCAATGACAAATTCTAATGCAAAAAGACTAGTTTTACTAAAAGAAACACTTCACTCGGATTCATAAAGCAGTCACAGTATTAAGTAATCTCTCTAAGAATAAGCTATAGCTGCATTTCCTATTTTGATTTCTGTGAAGAATGCCTATTTCCCCTAATACTTCTGTTATTATCAACCTGTTTTTGTTTTTTTAATTGTCAGGTTTTCATTAGTTTTTAGGACTGATAAGTTCACCCTAAAATCTGAACTGAATAAGAACTAGAGAAAGTACATTTTCTGTGTAACCTTGGTGTTTCTTGGCTGTTCTTACAAAACTAATTTACATTTGGAGTTAACCTATTTCAAGATGATAGCCTCAGGCAGATTTGCCTAAAAAAATTTAAAAAACTTTATTTTATTTATTCAGCTAAAAATTGCTCTAGTAGAAGCTGAGTTATCCTCAACACAAGCTTCAAGCACAAACTTGCACGATGTTGGAATATAATACATGTTTGTGTCATTCACGAGGTTTGGCCAAAACAGCTGTAACTTTATTTTGTAATGTTTGGTGTACAATTAACACATAATAAATGTGCTGTTTTTATAGGACAAACATTTCCCAAGACTACAGTATGCCCCTCACTATGAATACGTATTCCCCTGTTCCAGAGAATTCAGAGGGAAAAAAGTGAAATCATTCAGAAACAGCAGCCTTAATATAAACAGTAACATCCTTCTTCTTCATCCTCCGGCACTTCTCTGCGGTTTCCGTAAATCGTGTGTCCACGGAGTAAAAAGGAACCGGAACATAAATACACAAGCATCGTTTTTATAAGAGGAGATATTTTTTAAAAAGTAGTGAAAGGAAAGTGAACGTGAGTGTAGCCGGGTGCGTCTTCCCCGCGCGCGTGTATGTGTGTGTGTTGGAATTTCCCGCATGGACTGAGAGGGATCTTGCTCCGTAAATTACAGCGCTTGGCTTGTCGGAGGAAGCTTATGAAGCCAAACATGTTGCATAATGATTTGTGTTTTGTATAACAGAACTTGTAACTTGTAAAACAATTTGAAATTT